>BJCM01210727.1:0-13045 GCA_018326385.1 Flaveria bidentis
TTGTTGTTGTTGTTGTTGTTGTTGTTGTTGTTGTTGTTGTTGTTGTTGTTGTTGTTGTTGTTGTTGTTGTTGTTGTTGTTGTTGTTGTTGTTGTTGTTGTTGTTATTATAATTTGTTATTATTATTAACATATTTAATTTAATTGTTCAAAATATTAACTTTAAAATTAAAGATAGAATATAACATAACGAAACAAGTATAATTAGCCCACAAGTTTCATAAATGACAACAATTGTCCTTACAAAAATATAACGACGTTAACTTTTAATTTAACGAAAATACGAGATGTTACACTAACCATCCTCAATCTCTCTGGTTTATCTTCTACAAACAAGTTCGGGTTCTAGATCAATCCTGACAGTACAAACTTCTTCGGCTGTTGTACCCTGGGAAACAAAACGTGTCCTCTTAGGAGGCTCGAAATTTGTTTTAAGGGCCCCGTATTGAACACGATCCTCAACTTTTACATTTATGTTCATCTATATCTGTTACTTTACTATTGTAAAAAAGATTTGTAATCGTTTTATTTATGTTCATTTGTATTGAATATACTAATAAAAATTGTTTGAACTTTTATTTTATATATCGGTTCCTACAGTTGCAACTTCAAATGATGGGGAGAGTCACGACATTTACATGTCGTGAAATGCTCATGACGCACCGTGAAGGGGGTGGCAACGGTGGTGCCTAGTGGCGTCGATGCTCGTTGGGGCCTCATGACGCGTATGTCCCCTTCACCCTTAATTCGACGAAATTGGCAATGAAGACAAACGAAGCATCAAATTGGCACATTCCTTTAAAGACAAAAGGATAATACCAGAAGCCGAGGCACTGCACCAATGTGATAACTTTAACGATTTTATAGTTTTCTTTCTAAAGAAAAATATCCTTTATACTTTATTTTGTCTTGTTTGTCTTCCAAAATGAGAAAATTATTATGTATAGTTTGGTACAAAAAAAAGTTATAATTATAAATGTCTATCGTGTAACGGAGATGGATACGAAGATGGTTAGTTGAAAAATGACTCGAATCAATCCTCAATTTCTGCTAATAAATTAGTTTGATAGTAGGATTGTGTCTGTTAATTTTTATTTACCTTTTAGATAATGTGCTTGAGACGATTTAATGTGAGCTGGTAGGAGTTGACGAGATTGATTAAATGACTTGTATGAGAATATATGATGCGTTGAGATTGATATCTTACAAGTTTATTTAATTTTATATTATAATAAAAAGTCTTTTGACATTAAAAACTTTTGGAAAGTATCATGTTTTACCATGTTTGGGTAAAAGCACTAAAGCAGTAAGAGGTTGATTGAGAGTGAGAGGGTGATTTGGGTGTGAGAAGCTCATTTACAAAGTGTTTATGTTAAAATTTGCTATTAAAAAATCATAAGTAAATAGACAACAGATGATTAAATCATTAATGGTTTGTTGAGTGTATTTGATTTGATATTTACTTCTAAGATTTTTAAATATTTAATTAAAGGGTTGTTATTAAAAGCTTATCTTTTAATGGTTCAGTCTTTTAATGGTTAAAAAATGATCTTAAGTCTAAATAGTTATGAGGTAACGTATTAGTTGTTACTTTTTAACATTCAAATTTAAGATTATCTTTTAACATTAAAAGGCTATAAACCACTAAAAGATAGCATTTTTAATAATCATCGAACAACGCTTAGAACATCAAATGGTTAAAATCAGAGGTAGGTAAATTGAAAATGTGCAATAATAATAATGGTTAAGAAATAAATAACATTGGACTATATTCCAATATGATTCCCTTGGACAAAATTTTCCACACGCAAAATTCTCAATTATTAGAATTTGGTTAAATCATTTCTTTTGTTTTGTGGTTTATATTTCTTCTAAAAGAAAGGGACAGTAAATAGCTAAGATAAAGAGCCCCTACGAATTGAACCTTGGCAGGCCGGTGCGGGACAAAAGACTTCATGTGTTAAAGCTTACCGATAAGAAGAAAACACTACTCGTCAACCCAGTAAAATCATATGTGGTTAATGGCAAATCATTCTGTGATGAATGTTTATGTTATTGGAAGTTAAAAGTAATCTAAAATAATATACAATATAAATAAATATAAGTATATATACATTTCTGACCTGGGTGGAATTGCAATCAGTCGATAATGACAGATCAATATAATAGTAATAATAATGATGATAATAATAGAATTAAAAAACAAGGAAAAAATAATCAAAAAAAGAAAAAGAAAAACAACAGATTAAAAGCAAAATATATTGTGATGTAATTAACAAATGTAATTCTAAGTCTTATGTGAATAAAAACATGTAGTTTTAGAAGTAAGATTAAAATCTTTATGGGTTGGTCGTTCTAAAAAAAGTTTTTTCATAGCTTGATATTTTTTTGTTTTGTGTTCTCTTCCACACGAGAAAAAAAAAATCACACCATAAGATGTGAGGTTAAACAATAGGAGAAATTGACAGTTACAAAAGTTTTGAAACATCTTTAAGCTTCCAACAAGCATGCAAAGTGCATTACCACTGATGATTTAGAACATATGCTTAGACTTAATATCAAACATCAATCTCAAGCTTACAAAACAAAAATCTAAATGGAAATGATTACTAGGATCCAACATTTAACTGGTGATAAATGTGATTTTGATTCGGATAGAGATCACCTTCCTCTGCCAGGACCCGCGGCGCCACGACCAGCAGCCTGAGCCTGCATAACAGCAAACAACCATCAGTAAGCACCACTTGGAACGGGTTAAAAAGATGAACGATTCAACTTTTATGGTCCGGTGGACATAACTTTGCAGAAACCAATTACTTTTCAATTGGTTGCTATGCAGGTTTTTACCACATACAAACATAAGAAGCTTTTCTTCATGAAGAGTACTAATAAGAACTTGACTGATAGATGACATAAAACAATAGCAGATCTATAGTAGAATTACAAAACCATAAGTTATTAGAGTGATACATTATTGCAGCTTCGTGAACAACAGATCTAGTCATTTGGTTTATGATGTGTAAGAATTTGACCTCTTTGTTAAAGTGTATAGGAGCCATTCTCGATCTGCTTACTGTTGGGTTAATCTTAATTGGGTCAAGTCGGGTCACGGGTCGAACGGTTCAGCTAGTTTTAAGTAGTTTAAAGTTGACAAAGTCATGGGTTAGTTTTTTAACTTGGTAACTTAAAAAACATGAGATAGTTGCAAAAAAAATTAGGAGTTAGTTGTTCCCATGATTTAGTCCATGTTCATGCATGTAGTTTATATATATGTATGTTGAGTCTTGAATGAAAGAAGAAGAAAGAGTTGAGCAGTAAAATTATTTTTGGTGTGTCTTTTTAGTGTGTGTTTTGGGCCTGAACCAACACTTACTTACAAATGGGTAGTTTGGGACCTTTGGGTTGTGTTTCATATCAAATGGATAAAGTTAAACAATATAGCAAAAAGAATAACATGTCAACGGCCAACTTGAGTCTAGTTATAGCACATGAAACCTCCTACGATGTTTTCATTCAAAGATCAAGCATACTAAAGTGATGATTTGATTTTCTAACTATAAATAACATATTAATTAATTACTTATACAAAATGTACCAAAAAAGGACAACATGCCTAAGGAGCAACCCAAACCGACCCAGTTTGTATAGATTCGTAAGCATCTCAGTCACACCCAATTTCACTATTACCTGCACCTCTACTCTTGGGTTGTAACTTAATATCTACTTCCAGTCTTCCAGTAATATCGTGAAAATAATTGCAATACTTACCCGAGCTCGCATAGCAACAGCACGGCCCCGACCAACACCAAGTGCTGAACCTTTCCCCTTCAACAATAAAAGTATATGAATTAGATTACGTATAGTTACAAACTATTTAAAAACATTCACATGACACACTGAGAGAGTCAAAGATGGTACCTTAATTCTAGCTTCTAAACGCTTGAACATGGGAGCATTCTTAAGCATGTCTGGTATGATCATGAACCTGAAAAGAATTATTAAACTCAACTCATTTAGGCCAGTTTAGCAATCTAGTGCATGGGTAAGATAAAAACAAAGGTTTAAGTGGCTCATATAGATATATAAAATACAAATACTATGCTCAAGTACATATATATGAGACCTAAGAAATGGAAACTAGTGCATTTTGTTACAATGACTTTTCTAAGTGGCTAGTTTTACTGCCACAAACCTTGTGTTTGGTTTTAAAAAGTGTGAGGCGCTCCATGGGGTGCATGCACCATAACCCAAGGCATGACGTGAGTTCTTAACATACATGAGAGGTGAGAAGTTGAGCAACATACAACCAAAAGTTGCATCTCTCTAATCTTTTTTACATATTACCTTTTAATCAAGTAAATCATTCATAATTTATATGTACTATGCACGTATTGCAGTTCTAGTTGGTTTTTTAGTTATTATTATCAGATAGTGGGTTTAGGGTGGTTATCCTTGACGTTTATTTCTTTCTTAGCTATAAAAGCGAATGTATTGCATGTAGTAGAGAAGAAGATATATGAATATGAATTAGCTTCTATAATCTCCTTTCTATTCTTCTTTGTTACTTCGATTATTTCTTGGTTCCAAGTGGTATAAGATCTTGGCTAAAACCCAAGACCATATCAATAATCTCTTCATCCTTTTAGTCATTTTTACATATTAGCCTTCTCTAATACCCTATATTTGGCCACTTTTTGCCCACAAGTACATGAAGCACAGCCTCAAGGCTTTGAGGCGTGTTCTCAATTGCGTGAGTACTGAGTACCTCATGCCAGATGCATGTTTTTCAGAACCAAAGAAGTTTACAAATGTCTGATGAATCAATCCCCTCATCATACATTATGGATGGACTTTTAGAAAACTGTACATGCATGTAGTGTACGGCTGTACGCATGTAGCTAGTGTTTACATAAAGTGGTCAAGTGGTTTTGATTATCCAAAAATGTAACTGGTTATCAAACTATGGCTTTTGGATCAGACTTCCTAAAGACAATCAGAACAAAACACTAAAGATAACAGTACTACCTAAGATGCCTTAGTATTCCCACAAACATTGCAAGAGAACTAATTTAAAAGAGTAAATACACACCTGACTTTGCTTCCCCTAATAAACACATGTTCAAGCTGAGCCACCTTCCCATCCTGCACACACGTTTAAATTTCACACATAAGCTTCACAAAACTTCAAATATAAAAGAAATTTCATAACCACATTCCTACAACCACTGTTAGTTTTTAGGGTATACAAACACACAATAACCGTTTCCGCATTCAATACACACCAATTCACCACCAAAAATCATTAAAAGAAGAAAAAAAACGATCTCCTTGCAGCTGCAAAGCTACCAAACAACAATTAGGGTTTAATAAAACCTAGAGTAAATGAGTAGATGCAAATCATTATTTCAGTCATCGAGACAGCGATAGAACAAAGAGTAAAACTATGAAAAAGTGATACCTTAGCGGTGAAAGTGATGTTTTCGAGTTGGCAATTCCAGTTGTCTTCGCATTCAATCATGCTTCCTCTGTACACTTCGCCGCTCTTGAGTTCTACGGTGACTATGTGTCCGGCGGCCTCGTGCAGCAGCTTCACCGGAATCCCTAAGCTCCGACTCATTCTCGCCGGAGTTGATGACTGTTTGTGGTGATCGGCGGCAAGGGTTGCAGTCCAAGGGTTTTGAAAACGGAGAGTAGCGCGATTGCTGGTGTTACGGAGAAATAAGGTTGAGGTCAAGGGTAGTTTCGTCAGACAATTAACTTTCTTTTCTTTTTCAATTTTTGCACTCATTTAGGTATTAAGAAATTCATCGAATAAATTAATTTTTTTACTACTATGTAACTCACCCTTTGTAGCGGGTTGAACTCGTGTTGTGACAAGAGTACGTTAAATATAAACGTAGCAACTACGAGATAATGGGAATTTGGGGCCAACATCGTTGATAGTAGGATCCTAAGGGTGACAATCCTTTATGGGGTTCAAGAGACAAAACCCCATGTTGGATCAAAGCTGATAAGAATATAGTTACGAACCGAATCCTTGGTGGACAAAGACAACTTAGGAATGTGGTGTGTCAAAGCATGATGAGGGCATGGTTACAAACTGTAACTTTGAGCCTTACGGTTCGTAGTATTCTTATGATTCATGAAACAATTTGAAGTTGGTGTGTGTTAATGACTCGGCGAAAGAAAAAGTTACAAACCGTAATCTTATGGACCGTAAGATCGGCCGGTACCGCCTACATAAAGCAGAGTCGAATTCTGCTCTTCACACGTGATTCTTTTCATACTCTCTCGATTAATTACAACATTTAGGGTATTTCCGAGTCTTAGGAGGTCTAGGAGTGCTTGACAACTTAAGGTATAGTCTCATTTAGCTTTAAATGGTTTGAATACCTTCCTAGCTATGGTTATTTAATAGGCAACGTAACTATAATCTATTACATAGGCTTTTGACAATGGATATACGTTAGCTATAGTAGAATAATATCATATAAAACTATCTTATTATCAAGGTGAGTTATTAGTGTTTAGATACACATGCTTTTAGTTGTTAATTTTGAGATTTGTTTTACATATGTAACATTAAAACTCTATACATTGATTATATCGATACTCCTATATTCATTGCAAGTCATGGTGGTTAGGAAGATCGAGGTGGTGGGCTTAGTAGCGTATACTTAGATTTGAGGAGGTGGCTCTAGCAGTTAAAGAACATAAACCGGCATGAATGCTATTAGAATGTTTGTATTTGCCAATGAGCTCATGCATAATCAAGATAAGTATGTAAAAATGTTTATAAACATTATATTACCTCACCAACATGTTGTTAGAATGATGTATCTTGAGAAATGTGAGATAAGTCTGAAAAGTAATATGAATGTTATGTATAGTTATGTTGTAAAATTATTTTTAAATGTAAATGACAATTTAGTTTTAACGAAATGTAAATCGATCTCTTAGGAAGCCCCATCCTGAGAGTGGAATGTGAGATGTGCCATCAAATGCAGGACCTTAACGCGTTACACCTCGGTTTTCAAGACCTAAGTGTCTCAAGCCTTTAAAATCAAGGATGATACACCCTACTAGAGTACTAGACTTTTATAAAAATTGGACCTAAGCATCACAGGCCTTTTCTATAATAGATTGCCGATTAGATAGATATATAACGCTCATGACCCTGCAGACTAGTGTCGTTGATGATCGCCTCTCACAAGAGTGACATGAATTCAAATCATTGCAAGCATACGGTTAGAGTAAAAGCAAATTGTAGATATATAACAGTTAAGGAAGCCATCAATACCAACTCATCATAAAAAGTGAATTGCCAAACGATGATCAATATTTATCTTGTAAAATTATCAAATCCCTATGAAAAATAATCTAAGATTTAATGTAAATTTACCTTATATAAGCAAATTCAAATACATTATTATCACTTTGATATCTAGAGTTACAAAATCATCAACTTGAACATGCATATGCACAAATTATCCAAAGAATGAGTTCATTGTAAGTACTTGTGTATGCTTCTATTTTAGTGATTTAAAAAAAATAAAGACTCCCATGTGAATTTTGTACTGCTACTCCCAGTTTGTGGTATTTGCTTGTTTGACCCTTTAAGTTTTCAACAGAAGGAAACTTTTACAAGTAAAAATATGGACTCCCTCCTGTGTGCAAGTGTGCTACAAAAGTAAAATGCTCGAAACGTATGTACAACCATGTGTGAATAAGATTCACAAAAAGAATGGTAACTGCAGCATTCTGTAGTACCTGCTCATAGTCAATGGTTCCAAAGCCAATTGCGTCAAACTGATCACCCACCCAGTGTCGGTGCACCATGGTTAAACAGGCTGTTGTGGGTGGTGATTGATATCAGTACTTTGCCCTGGTCATAGAGTTTGTGGAATGGAACTCAGATTTCAATCTTTGTCTCATATACTTCAGTGCAGACCGTAGCTTCGCTCTAGCTTTGCGATCTGGGGTGCATCCAGACATTATCATTTCTTCATAAACGCCTGGGACCTGAAATTTAACACCATTTCAGAGAAAGGGTACTGGACACGTGTTTAAAATGCCTAAAATGCCCTTCAATTCTCCAGTTAAAACTGGTAAGAGGATGATAATGTGCAAATAGGTCATCCTGATATTGTAAATTTGCCAAAACTGAAAAGGGAAATGTTATGGTTTGAATAAATGCTCAGAAGGGAAATAATTGTAACTTTCATGAGGCAAGGGAAACTAATTACCAATGGTCAAAAAGTTTTAGTTTGGGACATACAGAATATATAACTTATGTAGTCATCAATTGTTTCTTATAGATAAAATACATGAATATATCTAAATATATGGTTTTAGCCACAGAGTAAATGTACAGATTCCATACCTCATCAAATTTCTCCACACGAATTAAAGCTTTCATAAGAGTGGTGTATGTGACAACATCTGGTTTTAGGTCCTGTAGTTGGGAAATATCAAATTTATATAACTTCATTTGCACAACCACTTTTAAGAAAGAGCTGAAGTAAGGTTTTTGAGAAAGCTTACATTTTCTTTCATTGACCGTAAAATTGCAAAGGCTTCAACGTCTCTCCTATCTTCACAGAAAGCGTTTATTAATGCATTAAGAGCCAAATTACTAGGTTTCAAGCCATCACTTCTCATGATCCTAAACGCATTCAGAGCTTCTTCAGATAGACCCTGCTCAATAACAAACTTCAATCATAAAATGAAGTTTATCTATTTTCATTTTGTAGAATAATTTATAGTAGGAGTACTATTTTAGATATTTAACTGGTCCTCATATATATACATCACAGCTTAAAGAAAAGCATCCTACTCTTGTAGTTAAAACTTAGTCCATATAACCTTAAAACTCTAACATGTATCTGTAATCATGGAACTACTTATTTTTTGGGAGCATTAAACCATTAACAACTAAACAGGGCACACATAAAGATTCTGTTTATAATTAAAGAGAGTTAAGAAAGTAGATGATGAAAATACCCTTTGAGCATAGGCATTGATCAGAGCATTATAAATTGTTGATGTCGGCTTCAAACCAGCCGATCTCATATCCTCTAAGCATTCAGTGGCATCCATGAACCTCCCTGACCTCCCATATATGTCAACTAATGTTGTATAGGTTATTACATTAGGCTGCAAACCCTCACTTTTCATCTTTCTTAACAAGCCCCTCACTCCCTCCCACCTTTCCTGTTCTCCAAACGAGTTGATCATTATGTTATATGTGGCAACACAAGGCGCACACCCACTTTGCTGCATTTCATCAAACAGTTCCTCTGCTTTATTATGATGCCCAACTTTACAATGACAATCTATAAGTGTGTTCCAAGTTACTGTATCCGGCTCAATCCCTTCGTCTTTCATCCTTTCCAAAATCGCCAATGCATTATCAAGACAGTTATACTTCCCAAATGTATCAAGCATAATATTATAGAACTGTCTATCTGGTTTCACACCACATCTCTGCATCTCCTTCAAAACTTGAAACAATCTTTGCCACTCGCCTCTATCGCGATAACCCACCAAAATTCTACTAAAAACGTATGAACTCGGCTTCACATTGTTAGCTTCCATTTCTTTCAATACAATTCTCGCACTCTCCCACCTACCAGCATTTCCATACGCCTCTATCAAAAGGCTATACGTATAGTCATCAGGCAAAACCCCATTCCTCTCCATTTCATTCACTATCCACTCTGCATCCCTCAAACCACCATTGTTAACATAAGCTTTCAGCACCGCATTGTAAGCTCTAGTTCTAGGTCTCAATCCACCATCACTGATCTCTTCAAAAACCGCTTCGGCCTCCTCAGCTCTCCCCAAACTGCCCAACAGAGAGATAATCGAAACCACAGTAGACGTTTTCGGTGTCAAACCATTCCCTTGAATCACACCTAAAAAATGCATAGCTCTATCAACATCACCTGCTTCTGTGAACCCTAAAACAATATCATTCAACAACTGTATGTCCAACTCAACAGCATCTGATACCATTTCATCATATAACCTCTCCAACAATCCCGAATCGACTTGGTTATTACGTACCAGCGATTGAATAATCAAACTGTAATTCACAAAATCTGACTGATAACCCTCCGCACGCATTTTGTTCATCAGAATCACAGCTTTCTCCAAATCATCATTACGCGCACAAGCACCAATAAGAACATTATATGTCAATGGAGTTAATGTGTGTTTCTGCGAAAGCAAAAACGCTTCGTACAGCTTCTCAGAGCCTCCAAGCGAATGAATCAAAATCGAGTACAGAAACTCATACGATCTGCATAAATCGTGCTTATGAAGCCAATCAACGAGTGAGTAGGTCGCTGAAATTGAAGTAGGTGAAGAAGATGAAGATGCTAGGGTTTTGAGAAGGTAATGCCAGAGTGACGGTGAGACTGATCGGTACGACTCAGCGAGTTGTGACTCGGTGGAGTCTCCGTCGCCGTCGCCATCTCCGGAGAGGAACTGGAGGAGAGGAGAGAAGTCGTACCGGCGATTGGAGGAAGAGGGCGAAACGTCGTCGTCTTGTGTGATGTCGTCATTTTCCGATAAGGAGAGTGAGGTGGCGGATGTACGGAGGGGTGAGTGGTGGTGGGAGGTGGCGGAGAGCGGTGGTTGGGGGATGTGACGGTGGCGGAGGAAGCGTGTGACGGTGGTGGTGGTGACGGACGGTGGCGGGAAGAGGAGAGTGTTCATTATCTGCAGTTTGTTCTGCAGAACCGGTGGTTGGTGTATGGTGACAGTTTATCCGTTGGATATAATATTCATTTTAGTCCGTGAACTATTAGAGAATATCAACAGTTACCCTTAAACTATTTAAAAAGTTGTTTGATTACTACTGATTTAATAGGATTTGATTGAGACAGAAGCTGATGTAGTTAAAAGTTCTGATTGAATCTGCATTTGACTGAAACTTGTGTGTTTGATTTAGTATCTGACTGACAAATAAGAATCGATTGAATCGCAACTTCAAAATCACACAAAATGAGGTTTTTCACTCACTCAAGATTAGATACACATACATATCTACATCTACATACACATAGCTCTACATACACATCTATCCCACAGAAATTCATAAAGAGAAAGCAAGCATACTCAGGGATCTGCCAAGGTCGTCGAGGGGTCTGCTGAGGGGATCCCTTGTGGGGGGATATGTCGAGGTCGTTGTGTAGGTAGTCGTCGTGGGTAGTCGTGCAGGGGGTCCGTCGTGGGTGGTCGCGCAGGGGAACGTCTTGTGTAACATTTGCCTATTTTGGAAAATAAAATCCAAACCCAAATCCGTTTGGGTCAATTTTTGGAAAAATCAAATACGTTAGTTAGAAATTTAATTTATTTTAATCCTTCAAAAATAATAATAATACTATTTATTCAACTTCCATTTATTAAATTAATTCATGGCAATTTTATGATTTATAGAATACAATTTTGTAAATTCATAAAGTTTATTTGTCATTTATGAGTTTTAATTATAAAAATAAAGGATTAAAATAAAAGATCATTATTTTTACAAATATGTAAGATTTATAAAATGTAATTAATATTTATAAGATTTTAAATATTCAATTAAAATAAATAATCAAATTAAAAGTTCTTATTAGATTTATAAAGTCTACAAAGATTTAGTAGAAAAGAAGTTGTTAAATTAAAATTAAAGTTTTAATAAATTTAAAGTTTAAATTGTAAGTATTCTTTTATTTATTTAAATTATTTAATTTTATATTTATTTCAAATTCCAATCATAACCCCCTTTTAAAAGACTTAAAAATCATCATTAACACCATTTATAACCTCCTTCTAACCTCAAGTTTAAAAGCAAGATTTAGGCCTTACTTTTCATTTATTCATTCTCTAAAAATCTCAATCTCATAATCTTTCATTCATCATTTGGTTATGATCAATTTGAAGAATATTATTTTACAAGAAATTTCAAGAATTTTTAATACTAAGGTAATCTTTTATTGCTTTTATATTATACATTTCAATCATCCTAACATCCAATTGTTCTCATGACTTTATATTCTTACTATTGTTCTTTCTTATACCAAATCTCTTTTTATTTTAATCATTATCATTTGATCATTAACATTTTAATAATCACTAACCTTATAACAATCACTAACATTCCTAAATTAAGCTAACAACACACTAACATAAACAAAAAATCACGTTTGCATATGGACAGCTATGCCGCCGCATTCGGTTATTCCACAAGATTATTGTTCTAAATGATGGCTATGCCAAAGTCTTAAAATGTTTTTATAACTCAAATGAAAACTAATATACCATATATTGACATAATAAAATGTTCTAATCCGTTTCATGCTTTAACGATTTTAAAAGTACACATAAGTGCCTTACTATAATTCTGGCAAAATATAATCTTACTTCAACCAACCATAATTTGATCATAACAAACTACATTTGAGTAAACTCAGACTCCAATGTTAAGTTCATTGAATTACCTTTTCAACGACAGTTATACGTCTTCAAACTCAATCGAACGACTCAACAATAGCCTTCATAAGATAAGTGTGTATTTCATCACCTTCTGCCTTGTGCTGCTTGTTTGACCTATTTAAAGATTTTTTCATAAATTGTTTCTGAAGAAAGTTGTCCGGGAGACTTTGAACTAGTCAAGTATAATTTTTTATAATTTTATGAAACCGTTTTCTATTTTTAAAACATGTTCAAACACATACTAAACATTCTGTCCAGAATCTAAAATTGATGCAATAATCCTTTTTCAATCTACCTTTCGCTTTTTAGCATTCTCTAAACGTCCTAACTTCTTGTAATTAATTTTCAACCTCAAGTTATTGTTTTTTATCATTTAGGACATCACCTTTGACTTTTGACATCCAAGCTTTTCTATGTACTCTACAACCATCACTATACTTGTGAGTTTTCCATGTGAGTTCTCCATGCCCCTTTTTTACTTTATTTCACACCTTTTGGGGTGAAACATGTTAACCTTATAAACTTACACTTGTAAACATATTGATACTTGTAAATGCACAT
>BJCM01210731.1:0-23430 GCA_018326385.1 Flaveria bidentis
GTCCATACTCCATTACCCACTTATTTTCTTTAAATAATCTCGGCTAAGCCCATTATTATTAATTGGCTCGTTTCGACTTTATTCCTGGTGTTACATTAAGTCTTTAAAATACCATCTGATCGTTTCCATCAAATCACATGAACCTTAGAATCGGGTTACTACAAATTGAACCCTAATTCGTTATTGATAATGAAATAAAACATAGGGCTTATGTAATTGACGTAAATACAAATTGTTGTGTGTGCTTAATTACCTGATTAAGGCTCGGATTAAAGAACACAAGTCGGTGATAGTCGCAACAGAAGAAGAGTTTGATTCTAGGTGATTCCGTTAGTGGTAACCCAATTATTTGAAAGGTAAGCTTCCTTGGATGATTAGATACAAAAACCCTCTATCAATTGGGGTTCAGAATGCGTGAAAGATTATGAACACCTCGGTTGTAGGTTACGGTGAAATGTTGGAGTAGTTTGGATTGTTTAAGTGTGATTCGGATATAATTGAGTTTGATAGAGGTTTAGGAATAGTTAAACGATCGTTTAGGTTCTAACAAATTAGATTATTATTAGGTTTTAATTTATAATCGATTCGTGGTGAACGGTTACCGCACTCAAACGACTCCATAACCGCCTTTGAACTCAAATTAAAGCACACATAATGGTTCGAAATGTTTTCCCGAAGTAATTAGTATCTTTTGGATTTAAAATCGAGGCTATTTCGATTGGTTTTGGGTCTCAGCGGTGTCGCGCCAGCTTGGTCGGTCGGCGGTCGAAAACCGGGGAGAGAGAAGGGTGTAGGGCTTAGGTTTGGAAAATTTACACAATTAGTCCCTGTAGTTTTAAAATTTATTATTTTATGTAAAAACTTTTATTTAAAGTTTCTAAATTTACATAAATACCCCTTGAACTTAATTAAACTTCAAGTTTTAAATATTTTTATAACTTATTATTTGTTTAACTTTTATAAATTATTATTTCTATTATTATTATTGTTATTATTTTATTTTTCCTATTCTTATTATTTTTATTATTATTACTTAAGTAAAGTTTTATAATAATAAGCCAAAAGTTGTAATTACTTTTATTATTAATAATAATAATAATATATTAATTTATTAACACTTAAATTAACAAAGAAACAAGCATAAACAAGCCCTTAAAGTTTCACTTAATGACAGAAAGGCCCTTATAAGAACATAACGAAGCTAACTTTTATTTAACAAAAATATGAAAGGTTACAATAGTGATACCCGTTAACAATTAACGGACATTTGGGGCGGTTCCATTTAAGTTTGGCTTAAAGAGTGGGATAATGTCGTTGTTAGAACCGACTACACCAAAATAAGCATGTCAAAACCACAAACCTTGTGACGTCACGGCTTCGAGAATCATTGTTGGACCATCGTGATCACCTCGATGATATTGTCCTCACAAACGCGTAGGAAAATTTATTCATCACCAATGAGTGCAATCAATGCTATTGAGCATTCCCGAAAGGCCATGTCTATATAAATATGCATCGTACAATAATGCAATGTCATGGCTAGTTGTTGCATGATTCTTCAACAATGCGTATAAATGTATCTCGAGGTAACTAAAACCTATTTCTAAACATCTCGCCTTTGTATTTTGGGTTCTCCACAAATTATTTGTTCATAAGAACGTTATTAGCTCCAAAAAGATCACGTTTTAAGATACTTTTTCTCGAACTTTCAGCCTCGCCAATTTGTTCGCCAAGAAAACTAAAAAATTCTTAATCGTCGAACTGGGAACTATCCAAAAAAGATAAAATTAATACATAATAATTGTAACGAAATATTTTTGTAAAGTTGATGATGAATAGAAATGAATTTTTGTGAATTGATGTGTAAAAGTTAAGTATTAGTTAGAACTTAGAGGGTATGAATTTCTTTTTTTAATTTGAAATATTGCTATTTGGGGTGGGGGAGGGAGCCAACGACTCTATTAACAATCAAAAAGAGGGGGAAGAAACGGTGTGGACATGCCTTGTTTAGAAGGGAAGAACCGACGTGAGAGACCGCCGGTGGTGTTATCATACGCTGTTGCCGCCCCCGCCTTGGAGTTTCGGCGTCCTCCCACTCCCAACTTACAAGAAAATATGATTAAAACTAGCTTTAGTTACCCGTGTATTACACAGGAGAGGGAGAGTAAATTATTAAATGACACAGAACATAAATAAAACCAAGTGCTCTATATACTAAATAAGACATAATAATTTCCGACCATAATATCACAAATAATGAGCAAAAACCTCTTGCAAGTATATTTGTAGGACATTAGTAGGTTTACTATCATTATCTAAGCTAATAGTTTTAATCCATCTCTACTTTTTACTTGTAACAATGTGACATGAAGCTAACCATGCGTAAAAACAAGCTAATATAAGTACAAACCGACTCTTGACAGAGATTGACCTTAACTTTTATTTATTGGTATAGCGAAACATGCAACCAAAAAAACTTGTGTTATTTTAAACCAATGGGTCGGATCAGGCTATTAATGTTCATAATATCTCTGAGTAGTTGTTGATTGTCATTTATTTAATACTAACTTTAGTAACCCTTACACGGGTTGAAAAAATAAAATATTAAATATAATAAAAAATTATTAAGTATAAAATGATATTCTAAAATAAAATATGATTAAAATTACGTATGGATAATAACTATAAGTAATAAAACAATGATATCGATTTTTAAAAAAAAAAATTTTTTAAATTAAACATTTTTTTCAAACAAACCACTTTAAAAAATGTCATTTTTAAAAACTTCTTATTAATTATAAATTCTAATTTTAATTACTTTTAGTGTATAAAAAATTTACTTTTGGAAACACAATTTTAAAGTATTTCATATTTTAAAAAAGTTTGATGTTCTAGAAAAATTTCTTATTTTCTAAAACTTTGTTTTCTAGAAATAATATTAATAAAAAGACATCTCTTTTAATTTACTAAAAAATATTTTAATCTAAAAAGGAATTAATATTATCTAATTATTTTTAATTTAAGTAATTATTTAAGAGGATAAAGAGACGAAAAAAATAAATTTAGGTGATCTAAAAATATGTAAAGTGTCCTTTAAATTACTCTTTTAATGTTATATATAAATACAATTGAGCTTATATTTCAAGTGGGCAGTATTATTTAACTATTAATTTAAGCAGTTGATAAAAAAGGTATTTAAACTACTTTTTTTTAATTTATCATATTTTTATATGAAGAAATAGAATCTCTCTTAAAGTGACTTTAGAGGCAGAGTCAAAAGTTGTAGACCATAATAAGCAGTTGCGTGGCGCTGAAAGTAAGTTTACATTTATTTATCTTCAACATTATCTTAGTTTCTCTTTATGGCCTTGCAAAATATCAATGTTTTTGTGCCTTAATTTATGCTAATTTTGTCCATTAATTTGTTGAAAATTGATCTCTATGTGGTATTGATTATAATTGATCAGATATGTGTTAACACTTACTTAATTTAAGTGATATAAATTATGAGAATTATATAATCACTTGTATGACGTTTATGACGTTTCAGAAGATATAAATTTATAATCGCTTGATGCTCACAAGAGAGGGGGTGATGTGATTACGATATTGTATTACATGTAAAGCATTAGGTACAACTCTTTAAATTGTTCTCAAGAATCAATTGTATATAACTAGTAGGTTTTAACCCGCGCTTCGTTGCGGGAAAGTCGTAAAATTTATACGTATTTATAGTAACAAAATCACGTGGAAAGGGTATGTTTTAATGTATTTGAAGATACAATAGCTAAACAAACCTAAGAAAATACATAAATGATCATAGTATATTTGTGAGTCGATTTAAATAAAATTTTATGCAAGTATAAATAAAAAAAGTTAACTTCACAAGAGTAAATTCAAAAGCGTTGTGGATATACTAACTAAAATTAAAAATAAATAAAATAAGAAGGTTTATAAAAATAAAATAAAATAAAACTTAGAACAAAAAAAACTAGAAAAAGTTTGGACAAAAAAAGAAAGTAACAATAGAGTAAAAAATAAACAAAAGAAAGAAATTATAACATCAAGCATAAACAAGTAGGTTGGTGACTATGTAGACCGATAGGAAACAAGTACTATGAGAACTCTAAAAATCAATTTCAGTAGATAGTTTTCAGTGATAAAATTATAATTAATAAATACATATTTAAAAAATTATAAATCAAAAAATAATATAAAAATAAAAAAATAAAATCACGAAAATGTTTCTTTTGATTCCCTCTTTCAAAAATAAAAATAAAAAAATTATTTAAAAAATCTCGTTTTTCTATGAAATTCATTTTACATATGTGTAATAATGAATTTACATATGTGTAAATCCGCTATTACACATGTGTATAACCAGATTTACACATGTGTAAATAAGGACCGGATAAACTTCAATGTGTTTTGCACTATCACGAACACTAGATTCATATATAACAAGTATATAAGTGGCACTCAATGTTACCACACAAGAAATGTGGAGATGCTTGAAGATGAAAACATATATGGCAAGAAGAGACCATGACAAGTTATCTCAACAAAAGTATTGGCTAGAACCTTCTATTGTGATTACTTAAAGAATAATGTCATAAACTTATTTTATACCACATCGGAAATCAATATAACTCTTTTTGTATTATGTATTTTTGTGTATATGGTTATGGTGTAAATTGTGTTTTTGTGCAAACGTACCAAGTAGTTGTGTAATTATTTATTCCTTATTGTTTGATAATTTTGATCTTTTTCTATCATTCTAAGTTTATAAGGGCAATAAACTTAGTTCGGAAACTATGCTAGCAAAAATATAAAGGCCTACTGCCCAATTTACACAAAAGTCATCTTGGGTTGATATTGATGAAAAAAATTATATATCATTCTTCTATAAACATGATAAGTATTTGCTGATATCCTAAATCAGATATATTATTTAGTATTAGAATATTTTATGTGTATTTGTCATGTCCTTAATCTCTCCGAATAGACTTGTAAATTTTGTGCTATAAATAAATGCAACTTCTTGTGTATAATATATGATATTCAAATAGTGGTCCGACGGCTAAAGTGTATTATTACTTTTAATTTGTGCAATTATCTTGTTTGGAACTTTAGATATCTTTCAGTTTGTAATGACTTTTTTTCAGTTATAAATATATTCAAAATATATTCTTTTTATATACTTGCAATGTTCATATATTGTTATAGTATGAAATTTAATTAACTTATATATAAATAATTGTTTATAAAATTAATTTTGAAACTTGAATTCTAATTGTATTAGTTTGTTGTGAATTGAACAAATTCAACAGGTAACATAAACTTTTCAGACGGGGTACTTAAAACAATTAAAATATGAAGGTTTTGAGTTTGAGTTTATTCTGAGTAAAAACACTCGTGTTGAGGCAAATGGGTTTTTGTTTCAGTTGTAGCTTTTCTCCTGAGAGGTTGATGGTGCGGTTATGGTTGAAAAACGAATAGATGAACCAGATTAAAATAACAAATATCCTTCAAAGTGGGACGTACATTTGCCATTAAAAAAACTGTTTATCTTAACTTTTAACTTGTTTACATAACCTCTAATGGGTGGAAAACTAGGTCAAAGTTTTGCTATTTGGTAATATCTAAAAATATAGGTTAATAGATTTTATGTCAAGTTATTAATTAGCATAGAAAGTTCTTTCTATTCAAGATTTAACTTTATGTAAAATAACTAATTAGCACCCAAAGGCGTTCCACGTCATACAATTAATCACATGAATCGAATTGAATAAGTGTAAACCATCATCCTAGATGTATATTATACATCATATCTGTTCCTTAGTAACACTTGCAAATCAACTCACAATGATAATCCTAATTCCTAAATAGAATGCCTTTGGGTCGACACAATTTACAAAGACGAAGTTTGATATTTGCAAAGTTCTAGTTAACTCTTTAAAGTTTCTCACAATAAATATCTTTACTTAATTCGAGGATTTATTTCCATATACTTATGTAGCATGAACTTTATAACTTTTTTGCGAAGTATTTGTACACTACTTGTGAAGACCGTAGACTTAGTTCTCAGGAGATCTCACAAACAATTAATCATAACATAAACAGTTTACATCATATCATTTCATCAAAATATCGCAATGGAAAAAATTAAAAATTAAAACATTCATTTCATAGCAAACTTGTCTGTAAATAAATTTTTGTCTTAATAAATAAACATTCATAAATGTCATTAAAAAACATTTAACTTTTAAACTTTATTTAAAATTCTCAAAATATAGGATGCCAAACTTCTCATGTCAAGTAGCTTGATATTACGTTTTACAATATTACCATATTATTAGCACCAATTAACTTCTAGAATTTACTTTATTACTTGGATTATTTTTTAAATTACTATTAATAGTTGATTATTTGCCTGAATCATTGGTCGGTTGGTTATTTGAATGGTACAATGTTTTAAACGACAAACACTTTTCTATCAATAAGCTATACATCTTTTAATGAGTGTTACTATATATGTTAGTATGTATTTTGTTAATGTTAGCTTGAAAATTAAAACTTGTTGGTAGATTAATTATTGAAGTATTAAAACATGTTTGGTTATACATTTTCTCATGTGGTACACCTAAAAACTTTAATATATAGCAATACAAAACCACCCTTTATAATTTCTAACTCTCATAAGAAACATTCCTGACTCCGCCATCCTACAAAAGAATGACAACACCCAATTTACGTGTCGCTGAAAAATGAGAAAAGTGAAAATGATAAATACGTAACAAGATAAAAGACATAAAAGTTAGAAGCTTTTTTTTCAAAGAATACACATGTCAATAATTTTGAAATTACATTGTCCACATTTGTGAAATGCCATTATATATACCACAATTTATGGGACGTTTCATAAAAACACAAAAGGCTTGAAAAGAACTTTAGGATCAGACTCTTTTAGATTAAATACTAATAATCTAAATTCGTGTTACTTTCGTTTATGTGAAATTTTTGTCTAATTTTATAATTTAGTTTTTGTTGTACACCATTACTAATTTATATATTTAGTGACCGGTTACTATACAAAGTATAATTTTCGTGCGAATCGTATGAAGTCATCAGGGCGCGACACGTGTTTTTTGACGGATGGGTAGTTTCGTCCGCGCCATAATCACGCATAAGATATATATAATTACGCAAGTTATATTCATAATTTCACAAATTATATCTATTATTATGCAAGGTAAAATTACACACATTATAAAAATAATTACGCAAGTTATATTTATAATTACGTAAGTTATATGATAATTACGCACGTGTTTAATAATCACGCAAGTTATATGCACAACACATAAACGTTTTTAAAAAATGTTGATTTTTTTAATAAAATAGCAATACTATTCTCAAATTAAAAAGAATATAATACTCGATTTTATGGTGTATTTTTTAAATAATGTCGTATAAAAAAGTTATACACGTTTAAAAAACTAAGGGAATTTTAAAAATGGCAACAAGTGTAGTTTATTTCCAAATTTACCCTCCAACTATCATTTCATGCGTGATTATTTTACTTTTAATCTGAACCGTTCATCTTATAAATCAATATGGAATTACTTTGCATACTTCACATGATTTTTTAACTTTGTATAGTAAACTTCCTCTTAATCTTTTTAATCGTTTTATACAAATCTTAAACAATAACTTTAATAAATTTATATTGGAAAGCATTTCCTATTTATAACAGCATAATTTATTTTTAATTATACTTAAATAGATCACTATTTTGTATGATTCTTTTAGAATATTTAATTATAAATCTAAAGAGTTATATATATGAACTACTAAAATATTTTCTAATTTGGGTGGGGTTATTATAGAAAAAACTAAAAAGTGTGGGAATTATTATCATCCATTAAATCTTAAATTCAAAAGCTAAAAAAACTTGATAACATAACGGTAAATAATTGATACTTTAGATCCAAGCGTCAAGGGTATTTTAGTCTTAACCACATTTTCAAGTTTCATTTTTTTTCTAAACGCTCATAACTTTTATATACGATATTATTTTTTTAACTACACCATAAAAACAAGCAGTTTTTAATCTTTAAAACGCCTATTATATTGACACATAAGAAATGAAGTTTTTTTCTACGTTATTTCAGTTCATTGTGTAATATCAGGTTATTCTATAGTATTCATCAAACTATTGTGACTAATGTTGACTATTTTATTATGCATTTTGTTTTCTAAAATGATGATTTTTAAATAAAACAACGTTAAAAATGTAATTTGTTTATGTTTTTCAGTTTATTGTGTAATCCTAATCAAGTGATTGTGTAATCCTAATCAAGTGATTATGTAATCCTCATCAAGCAGCTCATTGTATCTACTGTTAATTATCGAGTTTAGTGTTAGTCATTGTTTTACCTATTGTGTATGATGTTAACTATTGTGTTTATTAAAATGGTGATTTTCAAATAACATAATGCTAAACATGTATTTTTTTACGGTTTTTCCAATTCATTGTGTAATCCTGGTTAGGTCATTGTGTAAACCTCGTCAAGCAACTAATTGTGTTTATTGCTAATTATCGAGTCTAATGTTGGTTATTATGTTACCCATTGTGTCTAATGTTGACTATTATGTTATGCATTATATTTTTCAAAGTGATAATTTTCACATAACATAATGCTAAACATGCATTTTTTACGTTTTTCAGTTCATTATTTATATCTGATCATGTCATTGTGTAATCCTCGTCAAACAGCTTATTATGTCTATTGCTAATCATCGAGTATAGTGTTTATCATTTGTTACCCATTATGTCTTATGTTGGCCATTGTGTTATGCACAGTTTTTCTTAAAATGATGATTCTCGAATAACACAATGATAAGAATTAATTTTTTATGTTTTAAGGTCATTGTGTATTTCTTATTAGATAATTGTGTAATCCTTATCAATTTAGAAAATTACACAATGATCTAACGAAATTACACAATGAGTTAAAGAAACTTTGTTTTTTATATCAACACTATAAGCGTTTTAAATATAAAAAAACTCATTTTTTATGGTGTAATTTTTTCAAAAAATAATATCTTATATAAAAGTTATGAATTTTTAAAAAAAGATGGAACTTGAGAAAAGGGGAAAATTACCAACTTTGCTCACAACCTAATTTTGATAAAAAGTATGTGTGTCAACATCTTAATCTTTCTTATACTTTTTAGTTTTAGAAAACTTTATATTTCAACATCTACCTTATAATTTTATGATAAAATAGTCTATTTTTTATTTCTTTTAATAAGTGAATAAAGTGTTATATAAAATAGAAGAGAAAATTACATAAATGTTGGTTTGATCAAATTACGCATTGATTCCCGGACTTTGAAAATTATAATGTTAGTCCAAACTTTTCTGCAGCCATTGCAAGTTTGGTTCTCAAATTTTAAGAATTATAAAGTTAGTTTAAACTTTTATGTGTATTGCATTTTTTGTCCTAAAGTTGAATTTAAAAATTAATCCACACTTTATAAAATACATAAAAACTAAATGAATTCTATGTTAGAGACCAAATGTGCACTACGTACATAAAAGTATGGACTCACTTTATAATTTTTAAAGTTTGAGAACCAAACATGCGGTCGGATTAAGCCATATGAATCATTTATGCAATTTTCTCTAAATAAAAATTAAAAAGTATATATCTGTAGTTGTTAAACTAGTTTTGTTTGCGGAAATACAATATTTTTAAATTTATCATCTAAAAACATGTACTACTCTAAAAGTTTTAAAGTTTTTAGGAAAAAGTAATTAAATAGTGATCTTAAATATATATCTTTTGTATATAAGAATTTAACATTTGAATAAACAAGAATAATAAGAGGTTCATATAAAAACTATATACGCTTTAGCTAGCATGCAAATGCGAGTTGAGGGTTTAAATTTTATAAAATGTTGATAATGATAATTTTGAAAGTAAAGTATATGTAAAGAGATTGTTGACCGGTGAAAAAACATGTAAAATTTAGAGAAAGTCGAGGAATCATCTCTTTTCATTTATTAAATTAAAATTGAAAGAGATATTTAGAGTGGTTAGTGGTTACAAACGGTGAATAAAGGTCGTAACTACGTGGCAAATTCCTTTATCGTATTCCATATTTTTCTTTTAATTACTCAGTCTAGATACGAGCTATTGTTTTATGTTTGAGCTCAACTCTTTTAGTGGGTGTTTGGATATAATTAACAAATATAAAATCTAGGATCAAGCGTGAATATCTTGTAAGTATATATATTATCCTGTGAATTATAAAGTACTGTACATAATAAAAATTACGATGTATACATAGGATAATAATAGGTCATAGTTGTATGTTTCGAAATTTGATATGATATAAGTAAAAGATGAGAATGACGTAGCATGAAATGTAAAAAGAAAATCATAGAGCATTTAAATACATTCTTCATCTTCATCCATATGTTTTATATATAAAAAAACTAATTTCTAAATATATTTATTTTTTTCTAAAACCTCTCACATCTTATTCTTACGGTCACATCCATATATCCATATATAAAATATTTTAAGAAAAATATTGGAAATGCATAATGAACCTCTATATTTGGAGAATGAGTTTGTTTCCCTCTAAAATGGTAGAGTGTGTATAGGAATGGAAAATGTGATTGGGGGAATATTTTGATGATTTTACTTAAATTTTAAGATGAGGATGCGGGTGAGATGAAAATACTGATGTGAAAAGTAGTTTTGGAAAGATATTTTAGATAAACTTTTTAAGAATTGATATGATTATAATATATTCTCTGTGTCTTTCTTCTGAATAAAGTAAAATTTAACCTTAATATGTTTTGGAAAATTATAAAACATACATAGGGTTTGCAAAGAAGTATTTAGCACTAACATTTCCTGACCATAAACATGGAGTTGCACGTAAAAATAACATAATTTGGTTAGAAGAGGCCATAAAGTAGTAGGTCATGGTTACTTAGAACACATAGAAAGGCATGGAGATAATCTATGCTTACAAGAAAACCAAAAAACCAAGTTAGAAACAAAAACTATGTATCATATTTGACTAACTGATAGAGACCGATTCGAGATGGTCAATCTCCCAAGATAATTAGCCTTTTGTAGTAGGCAAACACTCCCAAGAAACAAGATAAAAAACTAGAACTTGCAATTAATTTTCTTCTCTACTTTTCTAATAAAAACCATGACCTTATATAGGCATATAAGAAGTAAACATGTAAATGCAAACATGGGTTGATCATGGGTATATCATGGGATAACTAATCTAAGTGCATGCAAAACATGAAAACTTAAATAACTAATTATATATGATTGGCCTGCTTATGCCTTAGCTCGTATCACCAACATATTCAACATGTTATCTTGAGCAACAAACATACATTTTAAAGTCAATGCCCCTTCTCCGTCAACCCTCTCTTTCTCTCTCTCTCTACTATTATAGATGTTTGACGTATGTCTCTTGATTTCTCTAATTATCTTGTCCTTCTTCTATTGAAACCTTTATTTTGTGACCAGTTCACGTTAAAAAGTGTTTATGTGACATTGAACCGTCAAAGTATATCATATTCTTAAAAGTGTATCTGCTATACGAGATTTAAAGATTCGATAAAATTGTAAAAAAATCAAATTTTTAACTTTTATATTGCTAATCCGATATTAAAATTTTATTTTAGAAAGACCATAGAATTTGATCCTACTCGACTTCATGTCTTAAGTAAGTCTTAAACTCAATATCATTTGGGTAAGAAGATACGTCAATATCACTAGAATATTGTTAGAAGTTTTAATATGATATTAAATACTAGAGTTTAGAAATTTTCGTAAAGTTACAATTAGCCATATATCTTGTTGGCAATTTCTTAGTTAGCAAGGAAGGAGAGTGACTGGGAATGGCCCATTCTTGTTTCTACAAATGTGAACATCATCTTGCCACGTAAAAATCATCTTTATATCATCTTTTTTTCTAATTTGTTTACATTTTACGTCTTGCCTTTTGCCTTCTAACCGCTTATCCTTATGAACCTTCTATAGGTTATTCGTAGGACATACCCGCTCTACGTGTTTAATACAATGCCAATTTTATATAAAAGATTTCGATAACCACATAAGTATTTATACGTAATGAATGATGTATATTATAATGTGATATTATATATGTAAATAGATACAATTATTGATGTGATTCTTTTAATCACAATAACTGCATAATATAATTAAGAAAATATATATTCATGATTTTGTTTAAAAATAATAAAATATAAGCTATAATATATACTTTAATATATTTATATGTGAGAGAGTACTAAAAAAAATAGAAAAGGTGGTATATGATTAAAACAATATTGGACATCAATTAAATTATACAAATTGCACCGTTTAATGTCAAATTATGTTAGTTGTATGGATAATAAAAGTGCATACATATACTTTTTGGTCGTTATTAAAATGTATATTCTTGAATAACTTTTCAGTGTATCTATTCTAACTATGTTATTTTGCTTATGCGTAATTGGTTTTGATCTTATCACATTGATGGAATCTTTTTAGTAGTCCTTACAAAAAAAATTAATAAATAAAGCCCCTAACATCAACGCACACCTTTATAAATTGATATATGAGACGTATAGGATTAACAACACGGATTAACAACACTGAAATCGAAGAAAATTTAGAGGGAGGAGGGTTATTAGAAGACTATTTGTCCTATATAGCTCTATATGACTCATATATGCCTAGATCACACATATAGCAAAATTAAACACTTATTACAAGCAAAAATTCAAATGACTATCAAATGGGTTATATGCGTCTATAGGGTTATACGTCTCTTATACGATTCGTATAGCGCTATACGACTCGTATAAAATTCTGGGTGTTGATTTATAATTGTGGGGTGTCTAGATATCGGTACGGTTCATATAATGTTTTGCGGAAGAATTGAAATTGATAAAGAATCTTGTTAAAATTGATAAGGTTTTTCAAGGAATTTGAATGTTAAGTTTGAATATTTTATTGAATTGTTCAACATCTTGTGGGTAAGTGAAAAAAATTGAATTCTAATAAACGAGAGAAAATTTTCAATTCCAATTCCAACAAGTGACCGACTAATATAATTTTGGATATAAAATTTTTCAGTTTTTTCAATGAGTTTTATAAACTAAACGGGCCCTAAAAATCACTAGCTTTTCTCTCTTATATGCAATTTAATAATATATTTTTATACATTTTTCAATATTTTTTTCTCTACTCTACTCACAACCATTTTAAGAAATATTAGCAAATTTATAGGAGTGAACAGTGTTTTTTCCCCAAAGATACAGATGAACAATAATATTTTTTTCTCCGCTTATAACCACTTACAACTATTATCTATAACATAGGGATCACACTCACAATAATATGAGAAACCTATTATGTATGTTCTACGACCAGCTATGTTAGTCGGTTAAACTTGTCAATTTAATGATTTGAATAGCGTAAACCATCTTTTTTCATTTAATTTGTAACAAAGATTAGTACCTCATGTATTATAAAGATTGAATAAATAAAACATTAAATAATTAGTATAAAAATTTATAAATTATAAAATCATACTTTAAGATAAAATATGATTGAAATTACGTATAAATAACGATTTTAAGTAAATAAACAATAACATCTTTTCCTTAAGCTTTTAATTATTATTGTTGTTTTTAGGAACTTTCACCTTAAATAGTTTTTATAAGAAGAACAATTAAAAATATTTGGTTTAAAAAAAGTTTAGTGGTTTAGAAAATTTCATATTTGATAAAAAAATTTGTTTTTAGTAATTTATATAAGTATTTATTTTAATATATGATTTTAAAAAAATAAAAAATCTAATTTTAAAAAGATAGTTTGATTTAAAAAATATGTATGCAAAAGAGAAAGTAGTAATTAATTAAATTGACTTTTAGTTAGAAAGAAAAATTAGTGTAAATATTTAAATAACTATAATACTCTTTTGAAGAGAAAAATAATATAAATATATCTACAAATATGACATCTACCGGTCCCAAGTTTTTTAAGGGTTGTGATATACGAACATCCTGTTAGGTGTTATGCGGACACCCAATGAATTTTTTTCACGACCTGTAAAGAACCTTATGGGCCGTATTGGTTTGCAATATACCAAATCGTGAATTTATAAAATGTTACAGCCCGTATTGATCGTTACGACCCGTAATGACTTTAATTTACGAAGCCGTAACAAAGTTTATGACCGTAAGTAATATTTATTATTTTTAAATTTTTTTGCTTTAAATTTTTATTTTTTTCAATAAATGTTTTTTTAATATTTTAAAATTAATTAGGTTATAGTACTTTTTAGTTTAATATAAATTAATTTATAAAATTCATAAATAAGTATTTTATAAAAGCAAAAAGAATAAAGATAAATAATTTGAATTTACTTTAAAGATATATATAAAAGTAAAAAAAATTAACATAAAATTATGTATGGGGTATGTTATTGAGATACCCAAATTATTTTATCATCTCTATATCTTTTTATACATACATATAGATACATGAAGAGAGATATAGACAATAGGGTGATTCAATAACATAAATGAGTGTTTATATAACTCAATCTTTATTTTTTTATAGCCTAATTAATTTTAAAATATAACATGTCCATATTGGTTATTGAGATTTTTATTTTTCTTTATATGAATATATTATAAATACATATATTAGTTATTGGTATATTCTTTTTTTCTCTCTTTTCACACACACTCACAAAACACACACACACACACACACACACACATATATATATATATATATATATATATATATATATATATATATATATAGAGAGAGAGAGAGAGAGAGAGAGAAAGAGACGAGAAATAATGATGTTCTAATAACATAAATTACTAATGTTTTTTATAATCACTTACAAACATTCATATAATTAAATACTACACTTACAAATTTATAAAGAACGAAATGTAAATACTTCAACTAAAACATTTATTTATATAACTTATAAATAAGTGTTTTATAAAAGTGAAAAATATGCCTACAAATATTATTAATTAATAAATCATAAATGAATGAAAAATATTAAAAATATGAAAAAATAAAAAAAATCAAAATTTTACTAACGGTCATAAAACTCATTATGACCCTATCATTACGGGTTGTAATAGACAATACGGTCAGTAAAAAGTCATGAAATTACGGGTCGTAATGACAATATGGGTCGTAAAAAATCATGAATTGATTAATTTGATATTTATAGACCAATACGGCCCGTGAAGATTCTTACCGGTCGTATCGAGTGGGTCCAGATATCACTCTGGATGTATCTATAACAGACCCATTTTTTTAATTTGTATTAATTGTTTGAAACTAAAAAGATGATATATAATATTTTGGTTGGTTGAGTTTATACTTCTAGTTCCAAGTTCTAATACCCAAAAACCTTTGATACAAACTCCGTTTGAAATCATCCCGCATAATTGTCGAGACAACCTCATGAATACAAAATATTTTTCCTATAAACCACAACCCCCTAAACAAAATTATCAAAAAGCAAAAGCAAAAAAACAAACAACAACAATAATTCAAAAAATTTCAAACCCCTTTTAACGCCTATATAACCACACCCCCATCTTCAACCCCTCACCATTACAAACCCACAAAACAAAGAATAATAAACCAATAATAATTCAAATGGCCATCACTCTCCTTTTCACCTTAATGATTGCTCTACCCAAAATCACATCAAAACCCTAAAATCACACACTAACACTCAATCCTCTAAACCACAAATCGAAAACGAAATCAATCGATATCAACAATCAATATTCAAAATTCAAAATGGAGAAATCATACTCGAATTTCACTTACCGAATGATCCAGAGCATCATGAATCTGCTCCGATTCGTCGAGATGTTCGTCTTCTTCCTCGCGATCTCCAAGTTTTCATCGCAACTACCGTCGATCGTTCACGTTTTGATCGATTACTTCAGAGGAATCAGCTTCAACTGCGTTTTCAGCCCTAAACTCGTGTTCGTGATCGGTAACGTTATAGTGCTGATTCTGTTCATCAAATCGCGAATAGATGATAACGACGGTGGCGTTGGTGATGGTGATTTGTGCTATGAGTATGTTAAAAGCTACGATGTGAGTGTGATTGATTGTGCTACTGTGAGTGATGTGATTGTTGATTGTGGTAAGCGGAGGATTTGCAGAAGTAAATCGGAGAATCGGATGAAGATGAAATGTAGAGATGGTGAAACTCACCGGCGATTGAGGCGGTCGGTGACGGAGTTGAGCAGATCCACGGTTGGTGGTGGTGGTGACGGTGGTAATGGTGGCAGTGGTGGTGGAGGTGGTGCGGTGGCGGTGGCGGTGGCGGTGGACGGCGGAGATAAGTTGAGTTGTAATGAATTCAGGCGAAGGGTGGAGGAGTTTATCGCAAGGCAACAGAAGATGTTGAGGGATGAAGAGTTTTCTCCTATGGTGTATGTTGGTTCATAGATATCATGTTTTCGGTTTTTGTTTTTTTTTTTTTTTTTTTTTTTTTTTTTTTTTTGTTTATAGAGTATATTATCTCTTTCTTTTTTTTTTCTGTTAAAGATAATTTCATGTTAATGTTGGTGAAGGAAAAAACAACTTATCACCGGGGTGTTTTCAAAAGAACGTTTTTAATATTTTGACTTTGAAAACTTTTAATATTATCTTTTTCTTTTTTTTTTCTGTTAAAGATAATTTCATGCTAGTGTTGGTGAAGGAAAAAACAACTTATCACTAGGGTGTTTTCAAAAGGACGTTTTTAATATTTTGACTTTGAAAACTTTTAATATTATCTTTTTTTTTTTTTTTCTGTTAAAGATAATTTCATGTTAATGTTGGTGAAGGAAAAAACAACTTATCACTGGGTGTTTCCAAAAGGACGTTTTTAATATTTTGACTTTGAAAACTTAGTTGATGGTGTATGAAGATAAGAGACGTAGAGTTATTTTTTTATTATATGGGCGTATTAATCTGGACGGACTTGATATATAGGATGTGGGGTTAATTGTGTGGTTTTTTAGTTTATACATAACTAGTTTAATATGCCGTGTGATATACGGATTATATAAATAAATAGTAATAAAAATTAAAAATTATAAAATATTATTTTTAGATAAAATATGATTGAGTTATATAAAAATAAGTACTTTAAGTAAAACAATAATAATATTATTTTAGACTTTCTTTTTATGAAATTATATTTTATTTTGCTTTGTAAAAATAATTTCATTTTTAAACCATCCTTATAATACTTAAAAACACTTTCTAAAACTTTTGTTTTTAAAAAAAGTGTTAAAGAAAAGTTTATATTTTATATTCTTTTTTTATGTTTTTCTATAAATACCTATAACTTTTAGGTTTTACTATATCTATTTTTTATTAGGAAAAATTACGAAAATAACCATTTGACTAAATCAAATTACTAAAATAACCGGTCAAAAATAAAGCTTACTAAATAATTCAACCAATTCTATTACTTCATGTGTCCATCCCTCGCTGACGTGCCGAAGGATTATGGGAATCTCTCGTCTAGATTAGCGTGCCAGCGAAGGATTATGGAAATCCATCGCCTACGTGTACATCCCTCGCTGACTCAACGAGGGATTATGGAAATCCCTCGCCCATAATTAAAAAAATAAATTTATATATGTTTTTTACCAAAAAAACCCGTATTTTTAATTATTTATTGTTTTTAAAATACTTAAAAATTTAGTTTAATATTATTTTCACATTTACAATACAATGTTTACCCTTAATAAAGTTATTAAATCTTACATTTTTCTCAACCTTGTTATTACTTTTTTTCTTAAAATACTCATCAACACCATTTACAAAATGATATTTATCATCACTGTATAATATGATATTAATTGATATTTTCTTATTTGAGATAATTTTAAGAAGAAAATAACAAAAAGGTTGAGAAGAACGTAATATTTGATAACTTTGTTAAGGGTAAACATTGTACTATATAGGTGAAAATAAAATAAAATAAAATAATTATGTATTTAAAAACAATAAATAATTAAAAATACGGATTTTTTTGTTAAAAATATATATTTATTTATTTTATAAATTATGGGCGAGGGATGACATTTTCGTAATTTTGGGCGAGGGATTCCCATAATCCCTTGCTGAGTCAGCGAGAGATATACACGTGGGCGAGGGATTCCCATAATCCCTCGCTGACACGCTTTTCTGGGCGAGGGATTCTCATAATCCCTCGCCACCTCAACGAGTGATGGACACGTAGAACAATAGAATTGGTTGAATTATTTAGTAAACTTCATTTTTGATCGGTTATTTTAGTAATTCAATTTAGTCAAATGGTTATTTTCGTAATTTACCCTTTTTATTATGTAAATGTTTTAAATAATATAAATAGTATGTATTATTATCATTTATTAGGAGAAATAAAGAAAATCTAATATAAAAAACCTAACATTTTGACAAGTGAGGCTTTAAAACCTTCTTTTATATATATAAATAGATGTATGTTATGGTTTTCCTATTAAACTCTGTGATTGAATGCATACTCTCAAGATTTTTTTTATTTGTATTAAAATTTTCAAACTATACATATTATATTTGAAAAACAAACTATACACATTATATTTGAAAAAAAGTGAAAAGAAATAAATTATCTTTAAATATCATTATAAAGTTGTTATGGTAATCAGTTGTGTCTAAATAATCTAAATCTTCCCCGTATCACTCAATATTCTTAGGTAAGATAAAATAATCTAATGGTATATTTGGTATGAAATAATAGAATCAATGAGTTAATGAATATTTTTGGTTATTTAATGAGAATAGAACTAATCATTACTTTATAGTTTTTTTATACAAAAAAAAAACAAATAAATCATTACTTTATAGTTTTTTTATAGATAGGAAAAAACAAAAGAATATAATACAGAGGTAGTGGTGTTGGTTGGAGTTGGAGTTAGCGTTGGTGGTGATGATGGTGGGTGGTGATGTGGTAGACAAGTGGTGGTTGGTTGTGTTGGTTGGTGATGGTGGCAATGGTTGATGCTGGTGGTGGTTGGTGGACGTGTTGGTATTTGTTGGTGGTGGTTGTGGTAGTGGTTGTTGTTGGTGGTGGTGGTGGTAGGTGATGTTGGTGGTGGTTGGTTGTTGCGGTAGCGATGGTTGTGGTGGTTGTGGTGGTGGGAATGAAACAGTGAAAGAGGGAATAGAATGGAATTAAATAATGATAAAAAAGAGCAGAGGAACTAACTCGGGTATTTATAGAAATACAAATTTCTTGCATAATCAATAATATCATTGACCAACCAAACAAATCTTTCTATCCCCAACAATGATCAATTTTATTTCGTTTTTTATTTTTGCATACCAGACGCTACCCCATTTTTTTTATAGTAAACACTATTAAAGGTATGATCTAACCGTTGTTAATGAACTTCCAATCATTATTTAATAGGGTATAGTTATATTAAAAAATATTTAATCTAAAAAGCCAAATAAAAATTGTGCTGTTAACATGTGTTCTATTATTTTAATGAGGAATGCATTATGGTTATTATGTTAAATACATCAGTTCATTGTGTCTTGTATATTTCTTGTGTTAAATATCAATTCATTGTGTCATATAACTTATATTATTTGTTATATGTATTCATTATTGTGTTGTACATTTTAGATTATTGTGTTATTTTTGTCAATATTTATATAGCTTATATAAACTTGTTATCTATCATTGTGTTTTACAATTAGAAGTACATAATGATATATTTTCACCAATGTATTTTTCAAAACTCATAATATTAATGATAACACAATGTGTTATTTTTGTTATTTTTTTATAAATTATATAAACTTATTATTATCTATTATTGTGTTTTATAATTAAAAATATACAATGATTTTATTTCACCTATGTATTTTGCAAAACTAATAGTGTTTAAGATAATACAATGACGATAAAAAACACAATGAAACATTATGTTATTTTGCCATTGTTTTTAATGTATAAGATTAATTAGTTAATATATTTTTGTGTTTTACATGTTAGAGATACAAAACAATGTTATTCCATCATTATATATTTCTTTTTTAAATTTATTATTTTAGAAAAACATAATAGTATTCGGAAAACACATTAACTAACAAAAATAAACAATAAACAACATTAAAGACACAATCATGGCTGCAAAACTCGTTATGTGCTACTAGGTCGGTCGACTGGGGAATTGCGGTATAGGCGGAGAGTACTTGATAAGTACTCGAACGTGATAAATTAGAAAGAAATTAGTTTTCAGGAAATTATATAAGCTTACTAATATTTATAAAAAATACATAAATATCAACATATATTAAAGGAATATATGTTCACGTACAAAAATATTTCATAACTTAATATTAATTATTTAATATTATAGACGTAGTAATCATTTGATTAACATCTTCCAAGATATATTCATGAGAAAGAATAAAAATCAACAAAAAGAAGTGAAAACCAACAAAAATCAGTAAAAAATGGTAAAAAAATCCAAGTCGGCCGAGTTGGACCGAATAAAGTCAAGTTGAACCAAATCTAACTGATTCTGAGTAATGTTGATCGAGTTGATTAAAAGCATCTTGGCACCTTGTTGAGGACCAAGTACTACTAGATCGAGTTTTATAACACTAGACACAATAACAAAATATGAGTTTAAAAACACAACAAAAAGCATGAACTTTTTATAAAACAATATCATACTCGTTTTAGAGATAAAAAAACCATTTGTTTTTTATAATGTAGTTTTATATAAAAATAATTTCATATATAAAAGTTATAAACGTTATAAAAAAATTTACAAAAGTTGTTATTTCTAAAATACCACTCTAACAAACTTTTTTAACAATTTAATCCCAACCATCATTAATTAAAAAGATTAATGGTTGAGATTAGTTTTTATAATTTTTAATTTCACGTCTTTTTATTTAAAACTTTCCATATGTAATAAACAAACTTTCCCTATTTAATAAACAAACAACTTTTTCTTCAAGATTATAGTTTTTATTTTTATTTTTAATAAACTTTTAATTTTTTTTTAATATAATGTGAGTGAAATCCATCCATATAGTCAATTAGACAAGTTATTTTTGTAAGTTATCCAAACCAACCAGGGACCAATTTGTTTTTTAAATACGACTTTAAAAACAATTTAAAATATAACTATACCGTGAAATACGTACACACCAATGCAAAATAAAGTGTTGTGCATAAACATCCTGTGTTATGTTAATTAGTTATTTTTAGAACGGCGATGTTAATTAATTAATTAGCATTATTATATTATTTTTTTTAAAGAAAAATATGAAAACAAGATAAAATTAATTAGGCGTAAATCTCAAAATAACTTCCCTACATGGATGGTTTCGTTTATTTATAAGTTGACTGATAATATAAAAAGGAAAAAAGTATGATAAGTAGATTAAAAAATAAAAAGAGCAAAAACAACTTGACTCAATACCACACAAAGTCTTTACTTTTTCTATCAATGATAACGAGGCCAATATGGTACAATAACCCTAGCACAAGGTACAAGTCGTAACATGCTGTTAAGATAACAGGCTGTTAAATATAAGTTCTTGCCAACATGCATAACAGGGCACTTGTAATTGAAATCAAATAATTAATAACATATGAAAACACCTTAGAACCCCTAAACACTATGCGAAAATTAAAAAAGGATTCCCGGTTGCAATGCAAGTAATAAGTTTAGCATATCCACGTCGTTATGTAAAAAACTCAACGACGTTGAGAGACCACACATAATTGTGCCTGCATGTAAAACACTCTCAGATATAGTTGACAGAAATGGAAAGCCAAGTGGGTCAAACAAGTGGAAGGTCATCCAAAGTGAATTCAATATGCAAAAAATCTACTAAAACATTTTTACTACAAAATTAGTTTATGATTGTAATATTTTACTTTATAGTCACATTTAGCATAATAATTACTTATAAAACTTTAAGAAAATAAGAAAAAAAGGGCGTGGTTGTTGGTAGCCCTTACACAACCCAACCTGTTTAAACGGCACTATAAAGTACCTATTTTGACCCATTAACCCAACAATTCATTTTAAGCTGTTACCCAACCCACCTGTTTAACATACTAATTATTTATGAAACTAAAGAAAAAAAAAGGTGGTTGTTGTTGGTAGACCTACACAACCTGACCCGTTTAACAGGTACAAAAGAAAAACCCATTTTGACTCGTTAACCCACCCACCCATTTTGACCCGTTAGCCAACCCACCCCTTTTGCAACCTCTAGTAAAAGACATTTTCGAGTAAGAAAATAACCATATAAAGCCATGAGACAGTTACATATTTTGATTAAATAAAAAGCTACAATTCATATCTGTCCTTACCAAAATCTGAAGATAGAAGGTAGCTCTATACTGCCATTTTCATTTCTATTTTCTGGTGGGGATTGTAGCCGGTGAGGTCAAAATCATCAGCCACAAAAGCATTTATATCCTTTTTCTCAGGATTGATCTTCAAAGTCTGCAGTCAAACAATAAAAAATGAAAACTGAATCAAATCTGCTAACTACAACCATGTCCTGCTTTTTCACAAAACAGAATCATCGACATTAATTCAGACAATAAATCAACCATGACTAGAAGTGGCAAGATGGATGGACCATGAGGGTTAAATAACAGGTCAAACAGGTTCAGGTTGAAATGGGCCAATTGTAGTGCCTGCCTACACAGTTAAAAGAGGTCGAATTGAGATGCAAACACTTTTTGTCCATTTCTTTAAACTTGTTATAAATGAATTATGGGTTAGAAAAACAATATTGCTGCGATAGTGATCTTGATCACTAGGAGGTTGTACCATTAAAAATTGAACTTTATAAAACTTCAGATTGTTTGAACCATTTGACCACTGCTCTTTTAGCTACTTATTTTTCAGACAAAGCACAACCCAAATCATAAGTAAATGAGTTAATAATGGCCACCTCTACAAGAAAAAAAAGCAGTAAATAACATGACATAACTAAGCTGCACATAATACTTACAGGAAAAGGTTTGGGCAGCTTCTTCAGCTGGTCCTGCAGAGGTCTGACATGAGTGCTATAGACGTGAGCATCACCAAGAACATGGACAAAATCACCAGGAACAAGATCTGTACATGAGCAATGATAAGATACATGTTAAACTAATAATTTGTATAACCAAAAATGGCTATTTGAAATCAAAGAATGCAGATCCATTTTTTTTTTTTTTTTTTTTTTGAAAAAAAAAACTCAAGTTTTAAGCTGTAAATATTCTAGAACCGTCTCTAAATCAGTAGTTACATATCAATAACAC
>BJCM01210733.1:0-15678 GCA_018326385.1 Flaveria bidentis
TTATTTCAACAAGCATTTGTGGATCCCGCACTTATATGGTAATCAACATTCCTCAGGAGATTTTTGAGCGGTCTACGGGTATTTGACAAGAAGAAACTATTCTAAGAGCTTTCAAAGAGATGCCAAGCCTTAGGTCAGTGCCATCGCACAACAGAGAGGCGCAAACAACAATGAATTCTAGAATATTTAGGTTATGCTTATCCTCATGTCAGTGTCACCACACAGCAGAGAGGCACATAACCTATCTTCTTGTTAGAGCATTTATTTTTCTTTTTGCACATAACGCACCAACAACATAAGTTATTAGTTTGTGGCGTTTATTTTGCTCGTCATCCTTTATTGGAAATGTGTTGTTTGTGTTAACCAGGGATAAGATGGGAACTCATAGCAAGTTGAACAACTTAGTTTGAATTTAAACCACCAATGAGGTCAACTCATCTATTGTGTTGAATATACCGACACATCTTGTAATGAACTAGAAACCTCTAGGTCTACTTTCTCTATGTTACCTCAGTAGCATACTAGTTTTACTATCATTTTTCCTTTTATTTTGCTTAGACTTCTCAGACTTATACTTTGAATTTTGCATCTTAATTTTTTAAATCCTTTTAAATTCCCAAACAATTTGTTTCCTGTGTACTATCATTTTCCATAGACTTTGAATCAGAATCACAGATTTGATTTCATTTCTTTTAGCTAAGCTGCCCTCCTCCCTCGTTTTTTTTTTAGTAATTAAATACTGCAACCAATTAAATACTAAACTAAACTATTCTCCCCCTAAAATTCTAAAACCGAAAATCTTTTTGTGTTTTTTTATTTTAATAAACAAGAAAATAAAATAAAAGAAAATAAATAAGAAAAAACTAAGAAAACTAGTCGGACTTCGAACTTTCTTCTTCTAGAATCACATCACTTTTCTTTTTCACGCCATTAACCTCTAAACGGTATAAAAACCTCGGTTTGTCAAATGCTTTTATGTAGAGGTCAGGGAGTTGAAAATCCGTATTAATTTTAACAACATCAATTAATTGCTTTTTAAAACAGTCACGTATAAAGTGATATTTAATACCGATATGTTTAGTTTTAGGGTGTTGGACCGGATTTTTTGTGACAACAATAGTAGCATAATTATCAAAAAACATAAGGGTGTTAGAAAATTGAAAACCGTAGTCGCGCATTTGCTATTGAATCCAAATGATTTGTGGACAGCAACTTGCAGCAGCAACATATTCAGCCTCACAAGTTGATAGAGCAACTAATGTCTGCTTCTTACGCTGCCAGGTGACTAACCGTCTACCAAAGAACTATCATCTCGCAGATGTTGACTTGTAATTCATCTTGCTACCACCATAGTCTGAGTCACTATACGTTGTAAGCTCAAAGTCATCATCATGAGGATACCACAACCCGAGTGTTGGAGTACCCTTTAGATAATGGAAAATCCGTTTAACCCCGATGACATGATTTACTTTTGGTTTTGCCTGATATCTTGAGCAAAGACATGTGGCATACATTATATCAGGACGAGAGGCTGTGAGATACATTAGGGATCCGATCATTCCTCTATACATGGTAGCATCAACCAGATCACCATTTTCGTCGGGTGCCACGTCATGGTTCATGGCAAGTGGAGTTCCAGCAGCTAAAGCATTCCCCATGTCGAACCAACTGAGGATATCACCTACATATTTGGACTGATGCAGGAAGATTCCTTTTCGTGTCTGATCCACCTGTAAACCAAGAGAACTTCATCTCCACCATGGTACTCATCTCAAACTCTGCTTTCATTACAGATTCAAATTCTTTACAGAATTCTTCATTCTTGGAACCGAATATTATGTCATCCACATATATCTGTACCAGCAGTAAATCACCATCCTTTTCTTTGATGAATAACGTACAGTCAATAACCCCTCTGTGAAAACCATGTTTCACTAGATGAGTTGAGAGTTTCTCATACCAGGCTTTAGGGGCTTGATGGAGCCCGTAAAGAGCCTTATCCAATTTATAAACTCTATCCCGATGATAAGGATCCTCAAATCCTTTGGGTTAACTGACGTAGACTGTCTCACGGATTTCACCATGAAGGAATGCACTTTTTACATCTAGTTGATAAACTTTAATCTTCATGTAGGATGCATAGGCTAGAAAGATACGAATAGCTTCCATCCAAGCCACAGGTGCAAACACTTCATTGTAGTCAATGCCTTCGACTTGTCTAAACCCTTGAACCACAAGCTGAGCCTTGTTTCTGATTATGACTCCTTGGTCATCTTTCTTACACTTCAAGACCCATTTAGTGCCAATCACCTTAGCCGCTTTTGGTCAATCCACAAGGGTCCATACTCCTAATTTCTTGAATTGTAGGAGTTCTTCTTGCATAGCACTAACCCATGCCTCATCGTTTAAGGCTTCACTTACATATTTTGGCTCAAATTGAGATACAAAACATCAATAAGCACCATCGTGAAGATAGCCTTTTTCCATGACTGAGGCATAATCAGCTGTGTATAGCTGATTTCGGGTCTGTACTCCCGATAGTACATCCCCAATGATGTTGTCCAGGGGATGATACACATTAATTCGTGATCCAGGAGTGGTGGAAACAACTACTTCCTGATCCAGATTTTGAATCTCAAATTCAGTATCTGTAGTTGTTGGAGTATCAGGTTCAGAAGTGTTCGAGGCATCAAGATCTGATGCTTGTGTACTTTCATTAGCAGGAACCTGTTCCTCCTAGTTCATATTTTCAGTCTCCACTAATTTATCATTAGAGCAAGAGTCACTTACATCAAGCTCTCCCATAAAGAACTAGAAAAAATCGTCTAGTGGAACCGATGTTGTTGAGTCTTGTGCGGAGTGTTCAGAACATTGTGCATTGTTTTAGTCGATAACTCATCATCAGGAAGGGATGGAGGTATGTTGAAGGACTTAAAAATCCATCATAGTCAAAGAAGAATAAAGGTCCTTTTCTAGCAGGGGGTGGTGTATCTTAGAACATCAACATTGCACCACACTTCTACCTGGCCCGTTGAGTTGTTATAAAATCTCTTGTCTGGTATACTATATCCGAGAAAGATACCTTCTTCAGCCTTCTCACTAAACTTCCCAGCCTGAGTTTTCTTTAATAACATGCACGGTGCTCCAAATGGTTCGTGATACTCCAAGTTTGGTTTACGTCACTGGAGCAGCTCATAACACGTTTTACCGTGTCGTTTAACCACCAAGACTCTATTAAGTGTAGCATGCATTAGCCACTCCCTCGTTCCAAAATTGAATAGGCAGTTTGGAGTCGGCTAACATCGTTCTTGATGTCTCTATCAAGCTACGATTCTTTCTTTCAGCAACCCTATTCATCTGTGGAGTGTAGGCAGACGTGAATTGATGTACAATTCCTTTCTCTCTACAGAATGCCTCCATCCACTGATTCTTCAACTCTGTTTCATTGTCTGATCGAATCTGCCTTACTTTCAGCTTGTAGAGTGATTCCAAAGTAGTTACTAGATGTTTGAATGATTCAAAAGTCCTTGATTTGGATTTCAGAAACATCACCTAAGAGAATCTTGAGTAATCATCAGTTACTACATAACAGTACAAATCTCCAGCAATGCTCTTTGTGCTGACTGGGCCAAACAGATCCATGTGTAGAAGATTGAGAGGAAGGTCAATTGCATTAACTTTCTTTTCCTAGTGAGACTTCTTGGCCTGTTTCCCTTTCATACATGCTACGCAAAAATCCGAAAGCTGGAAGTTCTTGATAGTTACTCCATTCACTAAATCATTTTGTATCAGATGATTCATCTTCCTAGGATTAATGTGTCCTATTCTCCTATGCTAGGAGATTGAATCCCTTTTGTTGCCTTTGACAAGAAGCATTAGATAGTGTTCTCTGTTGTGGAGGCTTTTGATAGATTCAAGACATACATATCATTATATCTTGAAGCTGACATTAAGACTTTTTACTCCGGGATAACATAATCCTTCTTCAACATGTAGCACTTCTTGTTGTCAAATACAACTTTGAATCCTTTATCACAGATCTAGGAGACAAAAAGCAAGTTATTCTGTAGTTATTGAACGTAGTTGACCTTGTCAAACTTAACTTTCTCATTTCCCACTTCGCCTTGAGCGGTGATGTAACCTCCTTTATTCCTAGCAAATGAAACATGTCCCCCTTTAATTTGTTTGATATTAAAAAGGAGGAAGAGTTCCAGGTCATGTGCCTGAACACCCCACTATCAACAATACAGGTATTTGTAATAGCGCTGTAGCGGACACCCTAAACATTCAAAGGAACTGATCAGTTTAGGTTTGGGACCCAAGCCTTAACTGGCTTGGGTGACCCAGTGGAATCACACATCATGAACTCAACCCACTGTCCATCAGAGGATGAGGGCACATTGTTCTTCTTCTTGTTCTCATTATCAGACATATTACTTGATTTTTCTTTCCATAAACCAGTTTTGTGTAAGGTTTGTTTGTGATAAACAGACAACTGGCTTATAGTTTAAACTTTAGGTTCACTAATACTCTTAGGTGGAGTAATAGATCTCCTTTTAGAAAAACTTGGTTTTGTATCATAAAGTTCAATTTTCTTTTTGGGAGTCTGATAATAAGGACAATTAGAAGAAATATGTTCTCTTTTTCCACAACTGTAGCATGATCTCCCTTCTACAGGCTGAGGAAATTGTTTTTGTGGAGTTGAGTTTGGTACAGGTGTGAGATGAGTCTTGTTGGGTTTAGTCACATTTCTTTCAGATGTTTCTGCTTCTTTAACAAAATTAATTGTTTGAACATTTTTAACATCTTTAACCTTTAGTTTATTTGGACTTTGATGTGTAGCATGTGTTTGGTTAACTGGTTTAGTCATTTTGGGTTCAGAAGAAGACATGTGTAAACCTGACCTTAAATTAACCTTTTCAAATTTATCATCCAAATTTTCAATAGCCATTTTTCCTTTTAATTTCAAAGCAGACTCCTTCTGTTTAGTGCTATCCTTGATAGGTTTTCCCGTCGAATCGGGATCACTAACAAGAGGAGTGGACACTACATGATCCTTAAATAGGTTGTTATTGATAGGTCTACTTTTAGTATTTAGAAGGATTGCATGTGGTGGTGAAACTACTTTGTAACCCAAACCTTCCCTATTGTTTCGTTCTTTCACTAAGTTTTGAACTATGTGTGAAGAACTAGCCAAACTATGCAGTTTCTGTTTTAAGGAATCAACTTCGACTTCTAAACTGATTTTTCTTTCTTTGTTTCTTCTAAAGAGTTTAAATAAAACTTTATGTCATTTGCTTGGTTTAAAGCAACAACCTCAGTTTCCTTTAGTTGTTTGCCCAAAAGTTCTATTTTCTCTTTGTAACTGCACTCATTTTGTTTTAATATACGATTTGGCTCAGTGCAGAGTGGTAAATCATTTATCAAATTACCATTGTGTTCTAATAACCTTGCAAATTTTAGATCAATGCTATCCCTAAATTTTTCACATTCAGAACAAGGATGTTTATAAAATAATTGGTCATTAGAACTTACCTGTGAGGAATCAGTCGAGTCAGCCATCAATGTCGTTTCAGACTCTTCGTTTACTAGAGATTCCGAGTTTGTTGCTCTGTGTTCTTCCTCGACCAAGTGATTTACCACCTTCACAGCTTCTTTGGTATCTAACATCGCTTGCTCAGCTGTGATTTCACCTGGCAGATCCATCATCCAATGCCTCAACACAAGAAATATTTGATTCACCCGGAGACACAAATCGGAAGGACCAGTCTTGCCCTTCATCACCTTGACCAGTCAAGGTCTTTGTCTCTTTGCTTGAAGATATGGTTCCACTCACCTTGACCAGTCATTACCTGTTTTCTTGGGCATTACACATTCATGTTTAAAATGCCCCTTTTCACCACAGTTGAAGCAAGTGACTTTGGTTTTGTCAAAACCAAAGGTTGTATCTTTAGTGGCTACTAGATTTTGTCTCGTCTTTTTCACAAACTTCTTTGCCCTTGAGAGGGTCATAGCTTATTCAACTTGCAGTCAATTAGGTCTAACCGACGTTCTTGGTCAATAGAGGACTCAGTTCATTTAGTAGCAAGGTTCCCGGGACGGCTTTCTGGATTCCCACCGAATTCCAAGTAGTCTTCTCTTTCTGTGCGGCTTTCTTGATATATCATATAATCTAGCATGTTGCCCTCGGCCGGTATGTGACAATCACTTTCTCAAGGAATAGTCTAAGGCCGGTTAGCCTTTTGTATTCAAGAGAGATTGAAAATACATAGCATAATGCCCACATTATGTCAATCCTCTCTAGCTCATTTTCGTCAACTTGCTCATAATCCCCATCTGCAAGATGACAAATTCCAATCTTACCTGCAACTAAACCATCGTAAGATTCTACAACCGCGGCTAGAAGATCTATATGTTCTTTGCAAACTTCCATTGTGACATTACCGAGATTCTCGGTCTTCAAATTTGTTGCATTTGTTTCAAGAACTATATATTGGGTTCCAGATGACTCTGACATTTCAGTTCTTGAGGTATTGGTTTAAGAAGGAGCAGAAGAACTAGACACGAAAGCTGTTTGTAACGGTGCTCCTGAAACAACTGGAGTTGGAACTAAGTTGTAGAGTGAAGGATTCCGAACATAGGATCCTTTCTTCGACTTGTATTTCATTCTCAGTTCTTCCTCTCTTAACTTCAGGATGAAGTCATTTATGTCTAATGTCACAAGAATGTCGTTCTGTCTTAGGTTAGACACAAATGAATCCCATTTATCTGGCAAACCATCTGCAAAGCTTGAAACTTTATCTTCCATAAATGTTATTACACCAAGAGTGTGCAACTCACTCATCAGATGGTAAAACCTATCAATAATGTCATCCAAGCTCTCATTCCCTATTGAGGAGAAATTATCAAACTCCTTCTTGAGAGCTTTAGCCTTCAGTGCTTTGAGTGTTGCATTTCCATCATATCTCTTCTCCAATGCTTCCCATAACTTTTTCGCCTGCTTGTTCTTAGAGAACTGATGAAAGATATCTTTCGGTATCAACTGAGTCAAAAAAGCATAAACTTTCTTTTCAGCATTGATAGAATCTTCTGTGCTTCACTCATTCCCCCCAATGTTAACTTGACTCTATTTGCACTGAGGGGTACCGTGTAACCAGTCTCAGTGGATGTCCAAAGATTGGGATCAACTCCATTTAGATAGATCTCAAACCGTTATTTCCATTGTGGATAGTCATCTAACGTTATCAGCTTCGGCGGTTTATTATGATTACCAATCTCATTCTCTAGAAGCAGAAGGTTCTGGATGCGAGAGTCCTTTCCAGCAGTAAAGGCAGCAAATTGATCTTCCATTGCTATAAACTTTGAACTTTTAGAACACGACTGTTTCACTCGTGCGTATGGACTATGAGTATGAGTCACTCGTGCAAATGAAGGGTGCGAACGTGCGATTGGATTCAGTCATGCGTATGAACAAGATGATTGGAATCAAGCGATTGGAGTTGTTTAGTTGTGCGAATGAGGGATGCGATTGAGTTCAGTCATGCCAATGAAGTATACATTTGAGTTTAATCGTGCGATTGGACCAATCGTGCGACTAAAGGCTATTGTTTTTGTAAAATCAAAGATTTTGACACTTTGACACAAAAACATGATTTTTCCAACCCTAATTTGCCGTATGATGAAAAGCACAACTTTTATGCATGCAAATGTCGAAAACACCTTTAGAACCAACGTGGTGACTCTTTTGAATTAAAACGTGAGCTTTAACACCAAAACTAGTTGAATCCATGCAAAATCAAGAGCCAAGGCTCTGATACCACTTGTCAAGAACGTTTACGTACGGAATACTAACTGATTATGCGTGAGACCAGATCAAATAGTGCGGAATCCTATTTGATTGGCAATCCAATCAGTGAGAACATTTACCCGATCGATATAAGAATGAACTAAACATTAAGAACGAGCAGGAATCGATCAAGAACGGACTTTGAAGTTGGATTGGCTATCTTGGACGTTCTGGACAGCTAGGGTTCGATAAATTATGAAGTGTTTCGAATCGTTATGTTTTTCCACGAATTAAGTGGTATTTATAGGTTTGTAGTTTTCATTCGTACGACTGAACCATTAGCATGATTCAGTCGTGCGACTGAATCATGCGACTGAGTCATACGCACAACTGAAGGCGACTGAGTCAATCTTATGTCTCAATCATACGACTGATCCAGTCTCCTGGTTCAGTCATGCAACTGGTCCATAAGCATGATGTATTCATGCGTATGGTCCATAAGTATGGTCCATTAGCATGAATACTCATCCAACTAGGTTGAACACATTTCTCAATCATTATTGACTAAGAACTATGTACAATAACTTCAAACCTATATAATATGTTCCTACATATGAATTATACTTAACACCATAATAATATGAAATAATTAAACATTAATAAACATCAACCACATATTATATTTTATTAAGTCATTACATTACACATATGTAAGAAATGAAAGACTTTTACATTTGAGCACATAAACTAGGAACATCATGTATCTACATCTTTTCTCTTCAGTCCTGGTTTGCTCAGTCCATCCAGCCCTAACCAAATCATCAGTCAAACTGCTGGTGAAGTCAACCGCAGCTTGTAAGGTTAAAGGCCTAGAAGATCGAACCATTCCCCTAACTCTAGGATGTAGCCCCCAAATGAAACGCGCTACACCCTTAGATTCTGGTGTCACCAGGTGCGGCACCAATCGAGACAGGGCTAAGAAGCGGTTGACGTACTCAGTGTAATTAGGACCCTTCATCTCCAGGCTCAGGAATTCAAACTCTAGCTTCTCCAGTTGGTTGATGGGGTAGTATTTGCTGGTTATCAGTTCCCTGAACTCGGTCCAGCTCATTCGGTTAACAGTGTTCCTTCCCCAGGGCTGAATAACCGTCTTCCACCATTCCAGAGCCGATCCTTTGAGTGACTGGGATGCGAACCTCACCATGTGGTCCATTTTACACTCACTGATGTCCAGGACAGCTTCCATTTCATCGATCCATCGGTACATATCTATCACACCCTGAGTGCCATAGAAGTATTTTGGCTTGCATGCCAAGAAAGTTTTGTAGGAGCATCCATTCTTCAGTGCTTCAGCTTCGTCGTTATTGCCCTTGTTGTTTCCGAATACATCATCATCACCGGGATTACTCTGGTCTGCGTTGATTTGGGGGCTATAATGGTAGGAATAGCATTTGCAATCTGTTGTGCAACAAGGTTGGCGATCCTTTTATCATTCCCCTGGTTTGCATTCTCTGCACAAGGGGTTCCTGGTGGAGTAAGGGTTTGGTTTCTGGTTCGTCTATCCCCTACCTGGCGGCCTCTAGTAGCTCATCGTCTTCCAAAGCGAGTGCCTCTCCTAGTCCGAATTCTGATAGAATCATAGATAAATTTGTGTTTAGAATCTCATAAATGGTTTCGAGTAGCCCATGAATTATTTACCCTAAACTATCGCGTCTTAGAAAGAGGGAGTGTATCATACACACCACTAAATATCCCTAATCAAGAAAATGTTTCATTAAATTAGCTTAATATATTTCATCCATAACGGACACATGTCAATAATTACAACACATATCATGACACTTTGCAATTCAATATAAATAGCTCAGCAAGTTTTTAGCATCAACTAAAATAGTTTCACAGAGAGATAGAGTTAATAGTATCAGCAAATATAATTGTCTCAGAGTTACACTCTTACAAGTTGGAAGGTACCATCACCCCCATAATAATAATAATAAAAGTATCAAATAATAATAGAAGTAGTTTCCTTCAACTATCTATAAGACAGATAATCGCACATCCTTTCCATGCTCTCATATCCACTTCTTCTTCAACCACCCTAGCCATCCTGAGTTCCTCTTCCTCTATTCTTGCTCCAACCGCTGGACCCCGTGCGAAGCCATCATGGCCTGAAACTGGGCAGACTGAGAAGTCCGAGTGGCGTGCTGGAGGGTCAGCTCGTGACGACGAACGGTCTTTAGAATCTCGTCCAGAGCATCATCGGAAGGACCTACGTCGCTTGACCGATGGCTAGATTGGGAGTACCTGTCACTAGCTAGCATACTAGGGCCATCATACATTTGTGCCTCGGTGGCATCCAGTGGTCGTCATATGGGTGGTGGTGGTGGAGTAGGTCAAATGACGGAGGTGTAGGTTTTGGAATCCTAACAGGTGGCAGAGGAGGAGGTGGCCTCCTAAAGAAGACTAAGGGACCTGGCCTTGTACTCTTGCATGGGCGGGTGATCACATGTGCACCCCTATCCCCGATAGGTGGAATAGGTGAGCGGGTAGGAGCTGCGACATGAGGTGAGTAAGAGCGCATCTGGCTCTTGGAGGGGGATGTCGAGGAAGAGTCTTCTGACGGCTTGGTGTCGTCGTATGTGATGGATATCCATCCCGGATGTCCACATCTCCTCATATACTCCCCCTACTCCATTCGCGGTGTTGCCTTCTTGGGGCTCCCAGATGGTGCAGTCTCGTTAGTGGGGTATGCCGGAGTCTTACCCTTGTCAGCCATAGTCCTAAATATCCTGCAAGGAATATCATGAGTAATTTGGTTTCTCATAGCTCATGATTGTAATAATAATAGTATTTATGATAGTGATGGAAATAATATTAGATATTCTACTAGTATCAATAACCAAAGGTATTAGTAAGTAATAGTATCAGATATCAGTAGCTTCTTCAAATAGCAACAGGTAGAGTAGTTTATATTTAAGAAAAGCTTCAGACTTCTTCAAAAGAAATTTCAAAAATCATATGTTTTAAACAGAAAAAGTCCACTTATTACCTAAAGGTCCATGCTGGAACTTGCGTGTCCAGTAAATTCATGATTACATTGATCAAGTGTAATCATCAATTTACCCAACTTGATTATCCAAACACTTTCCCACAAGGACGGTCCTAAGGTATCAGGGTTGTAGCCTAGGGTCTATTATGGTATTCCCAACTTCTCTACAACCTTCGGCTCTGATACGAATTTGTCACACCCCAGGCCCAGGTAGGGTGGGACGTCAAAGACTGGCAACACATATGGCAGCGGAAACAAACCATCATAAGAGCACAAAAGGAGAGAACATCACATGGCATTTGAAGTTTAAAGGAAACCAGGGCTAGAAATAGATCTAGCCCCCAAATAAGTTGCACATCCAACATAAAGACAAAGTGTAATGATCAACAATAATTATAAATTGTTCAAATTGTTTTTGTAGTCAAATAAGCCAATTCCATGGTCACAGTGCTAGGTCTAGGTCTTCAACAACTGCTAGAGTCCCTTCATGGATTACCTGAAACATGCTCAAAAATGAAGTTGTGTCAACTAAAAAGTTGGTGAGTTCAAGTTCTTAAAGTTTAAAAACAAAATGATTCAATAGAATCCACATTTGATTTAAAATAATCATAGATTCACTATTATGGGAGATCACAATCAACCCTACACTCAGTCCTGGCTAGCCTCTTAAAAGTTATGTTTTACCGGTTAATCTCGAAGGAAGAACTAAGCCTCAAAACAATGGACCATACCTGCCGGATGGTTCACCTAGTATCTTATAAAAACTTGTCACATGCCACAAACGACCCCGCAGGATCTTAGTGTGGTACCCTTCCCGTTCATCACAGAAGTCACTGTGTGTGGAGGATTCCCCAAGTAGATCTACCCATATAAAACAAGCGGTTCACACAAGAATTAATGATCGTGATACAAATAAATGTTGGTTCTAACAATAACCCCAATATTCAAGTATCATACAATAGCTCATAAAATGTTTTAATTCAAGTATAGCATGTTTCATCCCAAAAATAATAGTAAAAAAGGAACACTAAAACTCACCTTAATTAGCAAAGGATCCTTCGTGTATCGGGGAAAAAGTCTCAAGTTTAGCACCCTACCCAGAATAGTCACTCCACTCCATGGATAGTGCACACAGAATCTTCTTTCATTTGCAATTCCTTTCCAGGTGGAAACGTCAAGATTTAAGTGTTAAGAAACTAATTTTAGGGTTTTGGAGATGCACTAGGTATGTCATAAGGTTAGTGTCTTACTAGCTTTTGATTTGCTAAGTCTTCATGTAAAAAGTTTCCTTTTATAGAAAGTTAGGGTTTCTTAGGAAAGAATACATGATTTACCATGTTAGATCATCTATACAATTTAATTTGAGTCTTTTAAATGATTATTAGTCCAAAGGGTCGGTTTATTGAAGTTTAGCAAAATTTACAGTTTAGTCCTCCAAGTTTCCAAAATTTACAATTTCTACCCCAAAGTTTGATTTCTTGCATTTAATGAATTTTATAGCCAAATATTAGGTTCTTGAAGTTAAATAACTTATTTTTAGTAAGTTTACACTAAGTTTTCAGATCTTAGGTCCAGGTTTTATTTTTATGTCTTACGTTGCCGGTTACGGTAAAACCGAAGGTTTTTAACGGTTAAGTGTTGATTTCAATATCTTTAGTCTTAGATCCATTAAATATTATTTTAATAACGTTATATAAGTTTTTAATCTGTTAAAAATTTTTTTCAAGCTCCATTTTGTTGAAAGTCTAAGTTTTAAGTTTAACTCGTTAACACGCGTTTTTACCCGAAATTGACCGTATAAAAGCTTGTTTGACCAATTTTTCAACACCTTTAAATCTTATGGTATTTAAATTACTGAAATAACATGGTTCCCATGGATTTTTTTTTATACCATTATTTTTAGGATTTTCCTCAAAACGTCACCCGGTTAATACCCGTTTTTAGTTAAAAAAAATCCCTTTAACTTGCCTTGTGACCACTTAATTAACAAATCTAGTCCTGAACATTTTGTTAAAACTTTTTGAGCCTGGAATACTTTTTAATATGGTTAAAAGTCCATGTTTTTCTTATTTTTAAGTCGTTTTAACACTTTTTGGGTCCCCGAATATGACCAAATTGCTTACAAGTCGAAGACTTTATTATTTTCAGCCATCATCATCTCATCGTACACCCAATATCATCCAAAACTTACTGAAATACTAAGCCTAACTCATGGTTTCAACATGCAACTCAAGAACAAGATGGAAACTTAGAGATTACACCATTTTCACCCATTACACATGTGTTAAACGTTATAACTTGTGATTATACATTACCCAAACCTTTTGTAACTTTAAAAGCAGGTTATTATAAGGTTAGAAAACTAATTTTGAGTAGGTTACATGCTTAGCTTCGAAAGATTACAAGTTGTGCAAGATGGATGGTGTAATAAAACCCAAAAGGAGAGTTTTCTAGGTGTAAATCAGATTACCCCTATAGAATGACTTATGTAACAAGTGAGATGCCTTCAAGAACGTTCAAAGCTCCACAAGAACAAGGTGATACAAATAGACTTCTGTTAGAAAAAGAGAGTAAGGTTTTTGGTGGATAAATGAAGGAATAACACATGATGTACATGGTTTGGGTAAGATGAAGCTTACACTTTGTATGTTTCATGATTTGGAGAGTGTAGAGGGACAAAATGAGTTGGAGAACCTCGAACAAAGGCTGGAGAATATCGAACTTGTATGAACCGTGCACCAAAAGCTCACAAATCTTCACTTTCTTGCGGTTTTGATGCTTGGCCGATGTAGTTTTGGTGTTGTTCTTTGAAAATGAGCAGGAAATTGTGATGAAAACCGTGTGTGTGTGTGTGTGTTATTAGCTAGAGAGAACCGAGAGGGAGATGAGAGAGAAGAATGAGAGTGATGATGGAGTGTTATTTGTGTATAGAGATGGGAAGAATGCATGGAATGGTAGTGGTGGATGGAAAGGTGGTGTAGAAGGGAGTGGATTGGTGGAGTGTGTGGGAGAGGGGTGGTGCACATGGGGCGGCCGAATTTGGCCTCTTGTGGATGGTGTAATTTAGTTTTGAAAATTAAATGGTAGATATTATTTTGTAGTATTGTGTAGAATATTGGGTGGTATAATTTAGTTGGTTGTTAATTATTATGCATGAACATGCATGAACTAACCGAAAATTAAGTGTGTATGCACACAATTTAATTGTTTCAACTATGATTAAACTTTTGCAAGGGTGACTAATTAACTTTCCCGAAACCTAAGTTTCCCTATGGTAAAGCTTGAACTAGCTAAAACATGCACAAATGTGCACATGAAATAATAAAAATGACAATAATAGCCATAATAATAATAATAATGCTAATAACAATAATGATAATGATATTAACATTAATATTAATTGAATGGGTAATAATGCGTGTTGATAATGTTAGAATTATGACCTAGAGGTCGGTTGTTACACAAGATTTGTTCCTAGTTACTTTTATGCCTTCTCAGTAAGTCGTCAAAATTGTATCCTTGAGACATAGCAGAGTGATTCACAAGTTAGGTTGTGCATGCCTTCTCTTATGATGCCTTCTTTTATTGTGTTAAATCTTTGTGATTTGTAATTATGAGCTTTCAAAATTAGCTTTATTACTTTTAATGGTCATCTTACTGGCATCAATATCCACGTTAGTAGTTTATTTGTTTACTTCTTCATTCATTTAATTGGTAGATACATTAAAAACTACTTTTTTCAACACCTTCTGATACTTTTTTGTAAACTCTCTAAATTGTTTTCGTGCTTCCTTTTAAGTCTTTAAGCAAATTAGAATGTTATGATAGTGATTAGTGATAGAAAAAAGTAGGTACTTTTGTTCATTCAATCCTGTTTTTTAGTTTGTTTGTCTCTCACTTTCATAATGAACAAGTGAAGAAATGATGTAACCTCATTAAAATTAGAAGAAACATTGTTAGCATATATACATATTATACTAAAATAAGGTTCAGGATCTTCAATGGTTTCATATAGAATGATAGCTATAGAAAAATCTTCAGCCACACTATATTAATCACCATAAAAAGAATCATGAACAACTTTAGTGCCATTATATTGAAAATCACTCAAATTTTCAATAAGAGAATTTAAGTTTGTAATAAGATTCCATTTCTAACATTATCAGTAACAATATTTCCAGCATTAGAGTATCAACATTTGAAGAATCAATATTCACTTTATTGTTGACCTCAACAACACCATCAACACCATCATTCACTTTATCATTAACATCATAATATCCATCACCACCATCATTAATTTACATTAACATCATCGTAAGTAGCTCTCATCTTTTGAGACACATTATCATTATTTTTTGGCTTACTCTTCCACTTTAATTTTAAAATCCGGCATGAAAAGATAAACTAAAACTATAAAGAGGCTGATCTTGTTGAAATGGTGCTTGTAGATTTTAATTTATCAATTTTAAATTGTTGATCTTATAAAACAATCTTCAAAAACAACACAAGATTGCAGCTTAGAAATAATAGAAGCATTTTGTTGATCAGTCTTGTATAAGTGTGCTAGAACGTCTTTTTAATCATGAACCTCATCCTCTAATTAAAAGAGAATAAGGGGGTGTTTGATTTCGGCTAACCCGGCTGACCCGGCTGACTGGTCGACTCGGTCAGCGGGTCAACCTGTTTGATTTGCGTAAAACTCGAGTTGACCGGGTCAAAACTTCTGATCCGGACCTGAAATTTCATAACGCTGACCCGGCCAACACCCCTACACTCAGAGCTTACTGCCTTCTCCTCCACCCCTGCGGCCGGTGATTTTGGGGCTGGATTTGGCGGCGAC
>BJCM01210734.1:0-19663 GCA_018326385.1 Flaveria bidentis
ATTTTAGTACGATTCCGCTGCATATTATAACCTAATTGATCAAACCAGATCGTCGATCCCCAACACAAAACTATGATGTTTGATGCAAAGTAACACAAAACAATGTTGTTTGATGCAAAGAAACACAGTTTTATGCTGTTTTGACATAATACATCACAAAGACAGTAAAGTACAACCCAATTTTGTATTGTTTATTTTTTTAAAAATATAGCAATCTATAGTTAATTTTAAGAGAAAAAAATTCTTGATTTTATGGTGCAACTTATTTTAAAAAAGAATCTATTATGAAAAAGTAATAAATAGATAATCTTATTATATGTGGTCATACATCATACATACAAATAGATAATCTTATTATTATCTTCCATCATCATTCATTATCCTTTCATTCAATGTACGACATCATTATCATTCGTTCACATTCATTAACTTTCCTACTGTACATTTCATTTGTTCATCATTATTTTTCACTTTTCATTCCGGACCAATGCTATAAGCTATACCCCAAATGTAGGCACGAAGCGGGTACTGGGCCGAAGTCTATAAATAGACCCCTGACATTGTGCACGTAGCTTGGCACCAGTACCGGGGCAAGCGACAAGGATTCCATATGGTTAGCCAGTCACAATGACTAGACCCCTGTGTCCTTATGGGTCAGCTAAACCACACACAGTTAAGAGAACGACATTTTAGAGTCGTGCACCTCCTTTCATTTGCTTGCAAGACTTTCCATTCGATCATTCATTTATGCATGCATTCATTCTTTCTTTACATTCCACATTTCATTCATTATTAATTTCCGCTTCTATTACATAATACTTTACGTTCATTGATATTAACATACCACGCAAAGCCACAGAAATATACATAATAAGGAACATAAATAAAACATACATAACTATGCATAACATCAACATGAACCTTACATACAACATCATACATGATCATATAATCACCTTACATCATCACCGGGACCATCCCAAGTCAAAGCCTAAAATTTCCTTTTCCCCAAAAATTCAGAAAATTTTCTAAGTCCATAGGCGCATGAGCTCTATGCAGGCGCATGAGTCCTATGCAGGCGCATGGGAACACTTAGGCACAAGGGAAACGTTTGAGCATAGGCGCTACTTGGGCGCATGACCTAACACTTAGTTAGTTAGGCATGTCCTAGGCGCATGGGCACCATGCCTAGACGCATGGGCACATACCTAATTTCAGCATAATCTTGGGCGCATGGGAACTATTTGGACGCATGAGTTTTTGACATCTGGGGAAACACTTTGGCAATTCAACCGTTGGGTGCATGGGCTAAATTCAGGCGCATGGGCAATCAATCTAGTCAAAATGGTATCGCTCATTCCCAGAATCAAATCCAAACATGTTCTAAGCTTAATTCTAGCATTCTTAACAACAAAACATGCATAATACATAATCATAACAACATAAACACCCAAACCATACCCCACCCGCATACATAATCTGATGCAAAAAGGGTAATGTGTAGGGTGTATGGGTGGCCATACTGTTAGGATTGTTTTTGTACGGAGTACTAACGGATTCTACATGAGACCAATCAAATAGTGCGGAATCCTATTTGATTGGCGATCCAATCAGTGAGAACAACAACCTGATCGATCTAATGATGAAACAATCATTAAGAATTAATTAGAAATCGATCAAGAATGAATATGAAGTTGGATAGGTTGTTTAGGACGCTCTGGACGGCTAGGGTTTGTCAATATTCGAAGTCTATGTTTTTCCACGAATTATTTGGTATTTATAGGTTTGTAATTTACATTCATACGACTGAATCATTAGCATGGTTCAGTCATGCGACTAACTCATGCAGTTGATTCATACGCACGACTGATGGTTCAGTCGTGCGACTGAATCAATCTTATGTCTCAGTCATACGACTGATCCAGTCTCCTTTTTTAGTCATCCGACTGGTCCATAAGTATGATTCATTCCTGCGTATGGACCATAAGTATAGTCCATTAGCATGAATAATCACCGAACTAAGTTGAACACATTCCTCAATCATTTTTGACTTAGAACCATGTACACCAACTTCAAACCTATATATGATGTTCATACATATGAATTATATCAAATACAATAATAATATGAAATATTTAAAGACAAATAAACATCAAGATGCATATCATATTTCATTTAGAATTACATTACACATGTGTAAGAAATGAAAAACTTTTACATTTAAGAACATAAACTAGGAACATAATGTATCAACAAACTCCCCCATAGACCTAGTTTATCCTATTTTCTAGCATTCTTCGCATGCTCTTGGAATTTCTTGTACTTCTCTTCTCTAGTGACTCCCACGTGTATCTCAAATCTCAAGTAGAGTCGTATAACATGTTGGAATTGTAGAGCTTGTACAATAACTTGTGTGTCATAGAATAGTGGCCACTTGTATAGAGTGTAGACATCTTCAGTAGAGAACTTGGTAAGCCACATTGGGTCAAATACCCTAATACTCTCAATCTTTCCTTCTTTGTTTAGAAAAATGACCGCTTCCCCCGTCCTCCAGTCATAATACCACCACTTGAAGTGTGGAGTGAAGTTCTAAGGCATCTCCCGTAAAGGAATCTTAGACATTATGCATGGGGGACTCCACTTCAACACCACCATAGGTCTTCCAGATGTAGGATCAACTTGAGTATTATGAATGAACCGCTTAGGTTGTTTAGGTCTGAAGTTGACCCATCTGGTGTGGTATTCTTTCTTCAACAATTTCTCAAACCATCCCGACATCTTCCTCGGGTTGGCATACAAAAGATCTAAACATGCCAATCTGTTTAGCTCAAAACCGGGAAGAGTCTTTAGTTCATGTGGATATCTGAAGTACTCAATCCCCTTCTCTCTTTTCACAACATATACATCCAAATATTTAAAATAGGCCCAATTGATGATCTTGCCTGACACATTCTGATGTTTCTTTACTTGATAAAGTTTGGTGTAGGCATTCAGCTTTGGAGGTGCCCATTGAGCCTTCATTTCTGATAGACAAGCTGCCCATCTAGCATTCTTTATATCAACATTAGCATTTGTATCTTGGGCTTTACTTTCATCCTTCGCTTTCTCTTTCTCTATCTCATCCAGCTTGACAAAAGTATCACTACAAAAAGTTTCACCCAAGTCTAGGATAACATTGCCCTTAGGGTCAGTGTACTGTGGATAGTAATCACACGTGACATCCTCAACTCAATCTCATCTACCCCTTGTAGCTCCACGTCACTCAAAACATCTACTTCCTGAGCATCTTTGACAAGATCATCTGGATTTAGTCTAAACATATCAGCGAGTTGCTCATCGGTCGGGTCATGAATGATTTCTCCTTCCTCTAGAGTGTAGCTCACCGACCTTCTTACAATCCCTTGCAAGTCAAGAATCATAGTTAGTTGAGTCTTGACTTGTTGAAGGGGAAGAACATCATAATCATCCGCCTGTGGAGCTTCGCTTTTGCCCTAATCATGTGTCTCCTCAGCTGGAGCTGTGGAGGACGCGACTTTTTTGGAGCGCCTCTTCTCTGCTGCTTGAGTTAGGATGATGCAGATGCATAACCTTCTTGATCATCTTTAATTATCAGGGGCTCACCCTTAGTTCCCTTTAATTATCAGCTTCATGTTCTTTTTCTCTAACCCCTCTATCCTCTTGACAGATGCCATCACAAGCTCATTTTGAGCCTTCAGTGCATGGTGAGCTCGAACTAATGCTCTCTCATGAGCAGCATTCTTCTTTGTCAGTTGAGCAATCTGCTTGCCTTGGGCGGTATTGACCGCCATCAGCTGATTCATCTGGTTGGCTCTTAGGTTATCTATAGCTAGCAGCTTTAGCACCATTCTGTTTAGGCTTGCCAACTGTTCCTCTAGCCCAACAGTGGGTAGAGTAGAGCCTTGTGTAGGTGGGAATTAGGTGGATGTGCCTGCTTGGTGAGTAGTGGGTGTAGTAGTGGATGTGGTGTAGATTTGTGTAGGAATAGAAGTGGATTGTGGTGGAGCTGTTTTGGGTATTGTGGGTGAGGTAGGGGTGAATGTATGAGTGGTGGTGGGAGTGTCAGTAGCAGTAGAGGTGGTAGTGTGGGTAATAGTGGTGGTGGTAGTGGCTATGGTAGTGGTTGTGGTGGTGGCAGTGGTTGTGGTGGTGGCAGTGGTTGTGGTGGTGGAATAACTGATCAAGGTAATCCTCTGTCTCTTACCCTTCTTGCCATAGGGATGGGTCATCCTCTTCTTCCTGGATTCCTTGGCTATCGGGGCTCCCCCTGAGCTGATTGGCTGGTCAGGTGTGTGTGTCGGATCTGTGACATCAGCTTCACCACCCTTAGAACCAGCTTGGCATCCACCAACTGCCACTTTCCCCTTTTCGGTAGCCACAACCCAGCTCTCAAGTCTCTTGGTGAGAGGCTCGTCATCAGACCCATCTTCTTCATCTAACAAGAAATCCTGGTGGAAAGCAGTCTGCTTAGATCCACCAGGTGTTGCTGAAGTACTGTGTGGAGGTGGTGGAGATATAGTAGACATGTCGGTAGCCCGTGATTGACTGGGGCCAGCACCTCCACCACCTTGACCGTCATCATAGTCGTCATCATCGTCATCATCTTCATCAGTTGGAACTACTATGGGCTCAACGTTAAAGTCACTATCATCGTGACACCACTTCTTACAAGAGGGTGCCACATAATCCTTGTTGGCCAGATGGCCAAACAGTCTCCTGACCGGGGGCTTCACCTACTTCCCCTAGTACACCTTCATCCTTCCCAGAGTAGTGTCATCCATCAGCTCTAAAATCATAGCATCGTCCTTCTCCTTAGGCAGCAAAGGAAACTTCTCATCTATGATCATTTGCAGGAACCTTGGATACATGCAGAAGCCTTCCTTTTCTTTTTCCTCGATGTTCTCTATCAGGTATGAGAAGAGCATGCGTGAGAAACTGAATGGGTGGTTCAGTACTAGTGCAACGTATGCATTCTAGATTTACTCAGACATCTCAGCGAATCCTCAACATCTTGAGGCTATGCACTTGAGGATCACATGTGCCAGATACTTGAATTGGGGGCACATGTTTCTCTTGTTCGGCATGATGGCATTGATGTCACCAACATACTTGATCCTCAGAAAACAACCAAGAACGGTTAGGGATGCAGCTTGGTTGGATGGGCTCCGTCTTCCCGAAAATCCAAGACTTTCCTTAGGTCTTCTTCACTGATCTTGATCTCTTGTCCGAATATAGAGCTCCTAATACGATGGGGTTCAACAGACTTGTCCAATATGGCACTTTCCCAGAAAGTATGTTGAATAGATCGGTATGGTGTGGATGGAGTAGAGATGGCCTTGTAGATCCTCGATCTACGCAGGAAGGCGATAATGCCGGTGAACTCAGAAGCATTCCGAGATGTAGCATCTAGATAAGCACAGATGTTGTGCTTAGTGCTCATAGTCCATATCTCAGCCATATTGCTACAACACAAGAAACATATACATTAGAGTTGTTAATAAGAGATAACAGTTGAATTTCAATTGATTTTGATCAACTAGTTCAATCGTGCGATTGAACCATATGATTGAGTTCAGTTGTACGATTGAGCCTGCGACTGAGTTCAGTCGTATAATTGAGCCTATGACTGAACTTAGTCATATGCTATGCCATGTGGTTGAGTCAATCGTGTGACTGAGTCACCAATTGATTCACTCGTGCGATTGAATCATGCGTCTAGCTCAATCGTGCGACTGAGGTTCATATGGCATGTCTATTCGCACCTTGCTCTGTTTGACACCATAACTTTGAATATTTTTCAAAACGTTACAATACACTTCGTGTTCGCAAGGACTCGAAATAGCACTTAGTGTCTTTTAATACAACATTTATGTCTGTTTAAGTGGTCTATTTTAGAGTATTGTCCCGGTTCTTGATTTTAATCATTTTCGGTCATTGTGGGTTCGATTAATCCGTTCTTTTGATTAGATTTCAGTTCTAAAGTACTTGAAGATGAATAGAAATCGGTTAGTATAACAATCGGAGAAGAATCACAATAATCAAAAATTTGGCAGAGTGTATGTGTATTAGGCGGTTTTTGAGAGTTTTGAAGGCTGGTAAGGAATACGACCGACTGACTCCCCCTTTTTATACTATTTTATGTTTCAGTCGTGTGAGTGGACCCATACGCATGATTCATTTGTGCGACTGGGGTTCGGTCGTGTGACTAAGTCAGACTCCTTCATCCAGTCATACGATTGGTTCATTCTTGTGATCCAATTGCATAGTTGACCCATACTCATGGTCCAATCGTGTGATTGACTCATACTTATGGTCCAATCATGCGATTGGCTCATACGTATGGTTCACTCGTGCAATTGGCTCATACTTATGATTCAATCGTATGCTTGGCTCATACTTAAGAGTTTGACTTCATACATTTCCATACACTCAAAATTTAACTTTTGATTTATTACATTATGACCAATAATCATCTCAGACATAACCCTTTTAACAGAAAATCATTTGATCACCACAGAGGTGATCCTTTTAATTTGTGATTCCCAGAGTTCATCTAGTTATATAGTCCGACATCAACGCAAAGAAGATAACAAAAACAGAAAACAACATGAGTTAAAGCAAAACATGACATATTTTTGTGTTTCGGAATCAATAGATAAAAATCATCTAACCGATTTTTCTTCTTGAGCAGAACAGCTTCAATTTAATTTTATCATATGTGGAAAGATTCTTATGGAATCATACAGGTATATCATAATCATTTGGGACCCTTTTATATGTACATTGATACTATAATCTCAATTGTCTCAGAATCAATAGCACTTTCAGGAAATCATACTAGAGCTATAAGATGCACACAAAGATTTTGACCGTCGAGAGTTGCAGCCATGATGATTGTCAGTATATTTGTCCACTTAAATCCATACACAAATTTTTTACTCACATTGGTGATAAGCTAGGATATATTATATCAACAAGAATTTGTGGATCCCACACTTATATGGTAATCAACATTCCTCGGGAAATTTTTGAGTGGTCTACGGGTATTTGACAAGAAGAAACTATTCTAAGAGCATTCAAAGAGATGCCAAGCCACAGGTCAGTGCCATTGCACTGTAGAGAGGTGCAAACAACAATGAATTCTAGAATATTTAGGTTTTACTTATCCTCAGGTCAGTGTCATCGCACAGCAAAGAGGCACACAACCTATCTTCTTGTTAGAGAAATTTTTTACTTTTTTCACATAACGCACCAACAACATTAGTCATTAGCTTGACTGCGCTTAACAATTTTTCCATGTGCTTTGCTCACTTTTATGGTCATCCGCACACATTTGTGGCGTTTATTTTGCTTGTCACCCCTTATTGGGAATGCGTTATTGTGCTAACCAGGGATAAGATGAGAACCCACAACCAGTTGAACAAATTAGTTTTAATTTGATTCACCAATGAAGTCTACTCGTCTATTGTGTTGAATCTACCGACACATCATATATTGAACTAGCAACCCCTAGGCCTACTTTCTCTATGTTACCTGAGTAGCAGACTAGTTTACTATCATATTTCCTTTATTTTGCTTAGACTTTTCAAACTTGTAATTTGAATAGAGCATTTTGATCATTTAAATCATTTTCATGTCCCAAATAATTTAGTTCCCTATGTACTATCATTTTCCATAATTTTCGAATCAATATCACAAATTTGATTTCTTTGCTTTCAACTTATCTGCCCGCCCTTGTTTTTTTAAGTAATTAAATACTTAAACTAATTAAATACCTAAACTAAACTATTCGCCACCTAAAACTCTAAAACCGAAAATATTTTTGTGTTTTTGGATTTTGAAAGACAGGAAAATAAAATTGTTAAAAAATAAGAAAATATTTTCGGACTAAACACTCGATTCTTTTGGAATCACAACACTTTTCTTTTTCACGCCATTGACTTCCGAAAGATATAAAAACCGAGGTTTGTTAAAAGCTTTTGTGTAGAGGTCGGCATGTTGAAAATCCGTATTAATTTTAACAACATCGATTAATGGCTTTTCAAAACCGTCACGAATAAAGTGATATTTAACACCGATGTGTTTAGTTTTTGGGTGTTGGACCGGATTTTTAGTGACAGCTATTGCAGTAGAATTATCAACAAAGATAGGGGTGTTAGAAAATTTCAAACCATAGTCTCGCATTTGCTATTGAATCCAAAGGATTTGTGAACAACAACTTGCAGCAGGAAAATATTCAGCTTCACATGTTAACATAGCAACAGATGTTTGCTTCTTACACTGCTAGGTGACTAAGCGTCTTCCAAAGAACTGACATCCCGCTGATGTTGACTTGTAATTCATCTTGCAGCTACCATAGTCTGAGTCACTATACGATGTAAGCTTAAAGTCATCATCATGAGGGTACCACAACCCGAGTGTTGGAGTACCCTTCAGATAACGAAAGATCCTTTTTACCCCAATTAGATGATTCACTTTTGGTTTAGCCTGATATCTAGAACAGAGACACGTGGCGTACATAATATCGGGATGAGAGGCTATGAGGTACATCAAAGATCCGATCATTCCTCAGTACATAATGGCATCTACCAGATCACCATTTTCGTCGGGTGCCATATCATGGTTCGTGGCAAGTGGAGTCTCAGCAACCGTTGCATTCTCCATATCGAACCGACTAAGGATATCGCCTACATATTTGGCCTGATGCAAGAAGATCAATTTGGTGTCTAATCCACCTGTAACCCAAGAAAGAACTTTATCTCTCCCATGGCACTCATCTCAAACTCAGCTTTCATTACGTATTAGAATTCTTTACACAATGCTTCATTTTTGGAACCGAAGATTATGTCATCCACATATATCTATAGCAGTAGTAAATCACTATCTTTCTCTTTGATGAACAAGGTGCAGTCAATAACCCCTCTGTGAAAACCATGTTTCAGCAGATGAGTAGAGACTTTCTCATACTAGGCTCGAGGGGCTTGATGAAGCCCGTAAAGAGCCTTGCCCAGTTTATAAACTCTATCCCGATGATAAGGATCCTCAAATCCTTCGAGTTGACTGACGTACACCGTTTAACGGATTTCACCATGAAGGAATGCACTTTTCATATCCAATTGATAAACTTTGATCTTCATGTAGGATGCATAGGCTAAGAAGATACGAATTGCTTCCATCCTTGCCACAGGTGCAAACACTTCATTGTAGGCAATGCCTTCGATTTGTCTAAACCCTTTAACGACAAGCCAAGCCTTGTTTCTGATTATAACCCCTTGGTCATCTTTCTTACACTTAAGAACCCATTTAGTGCCAATCATCTTTGCACCTTTTGGTCTGTTCACAAGAGTCCATACTCCTAACTTCTTGAACTGAAGGAGTTCTTCTTGCATAGCACTAACCCATGCCTCATCGTTTAAAGCTTCACTTACATATCTTGGCTCAAATTAAGACAAAACATCGCTAAGCACCATCGTGTAGATATCCTTTTTCCATGACTACGGAATAATTAGCTGAGTATAGTTGATTTCGTGTTTGAACTCCCAATAGAATACCCCCGATGATGTTGTCCAGGGGATGATGCATATTAACTTGAGTTCCAAGAGTGGTGGGAATAGGTACTTCATTATCCATATTTTGAATCTCAGGTTCAGTTTATGTTGGTTGTTGGAGTATTGGGTTCAAAAGTTCTAGTTGCCTTAATATCAGATGCTTGTGTACTTTCGGTAGTGGGAACTTGTTCCTCCTGTTCCACATTTGCAGTCTCAACTGCTTCATCATCAAAGGAAGACTCACTGACCTCAAGCTCTCCTCCTGAAGGGCTAGAAGTATCATCTAATGGAACAAATGAAGTCGAGTCTAGTGTAGGAGTATTCAGAACATCGTACATCATTCGAGCAGACAATTCATCATCAGGATGAGAAGGAGGTAGATTGAAGGACTTGAAAAATCCATCATAGTCAAAGAAGAAGGAAGGTCCTTTACCAGCAAGGGGGGTGGTGTATCTTTGGACATCAATATTGCACCACACTTCTACCTGACCAGTTGAGTTGTTATAAACTCTCTTGTCTGGCATATTATATCCGACAAAGATACCTTCTTCTGCCTTTTCACAAAACTTCCCAGTTTTCATTAACAGCATGCACAGTGCTCCAAATGGTTCTAGACACTCCAAGTTGGTTTTACGTCACTGGAGCAATTCATAACAAGTTTTTCGATGACGTTTGACCACTAAGACTCGATTGAGAGTGTAGCATGCATTAACCACTGCCTCATTCTAGAATTGAATAGGCAGTTTAGAGTTAGCTAACATTGTCCTTCTGTGGAGTGTAGGCAGAAGTAAATTGATGAACAAATCCTTTCTCTTGACAGAATGCCTCCATCCACTGATTCTTGAACTTCGTTCCATTGTCTGATCGAATCTTTCTTACTTTCAGCTTGTAGAGTGATTCCAATTTAGTGACTAGATGCTTGAATGATTCAAATGTCTATGACTTGGCTTTCAGAAACATCACCCAAGAGAATCTTAAGTAATCATCAGTTACTACAAAGTAGTACAAATCACCTGCAATGCTCTTTGTGCTGACTGGGCCAAATAGATCCCTGTGTAGAAGCTTGAGAGGAATGTTGATAGAATTAACTTTCTTTGCTTTGTGAGACTTTTTTATCTGTTTCCCTTTCTTACATGCTACGCAGAAATCTGGGAGATGGAAACTCTTGACTGTAACTCCATTCACCAAATCATTATGAACCAGATGATTCATCTTCCGGGTATTAATGTGTCCCATTCTCCTATGGTAGGAGACTGAATCCCTCTCTGTTGCCTTTGACAAGAAGCACTAGGCAGTCGACTCAGTTGTGGAGGCTTTTGATAGATCCAAGACATACAGATCGTTATATCTTGAAGCTGACATTAGAAATTTATCATCCTTAACAACATACTCCTTCTTCAACATGTAGCACTTCTTGTTGTCAAACACAACCTTGAAACCCTTATCACAGATTTGGGAGACAGAAAGCAAGTTGTTATGCAGTTGCTGAACGTAGTTGACCTTGTCAAACTTCACTTTCTCGTTTCCGACTTCGCCTTGGCGATGATGTAGCTTCCTTTATTCCCAGCGAATGATACATGTCCCCCTTTAATTTGCTTGACATTGTAAAGGAGAGACGAATTCCCAGTCATGTGCCTGGAAGCCCCATTATCAATAATCCAGATATCAGTGATAGCGTTGTAGTAGACACCCTACACATACAAAGGAATTGATTAGTTCAGGTTTGGGACCCAAGCCTTAACTTGCTTGGGTGTCCCAGAGGTATCACATATCATGAACTCAACCCACTATCCTTTAGTGGATGAGGACACATCTTTCTCCTTCTTGTTCTCTTTAACAGACACATTACCTATTTTTTCTTCCATAAACCAGTTTTGTGTAAAGCCTGTTTGAGGTAAATAGATGACTAGCTTATCGTTTGAACTTTAGGTTCTCTAATAATCTTAGGTGTAACCTTAGGAGGAGTATTAGATCTGATTTTAGAAAAACTTGGTTTTTTATCAAAAAGTTCAATTTTATTTATAGGTGTCTGATAATAAGGACAATTTGGAGACATATGTCCTCATTTTCCACAACTGTAGCAGGATCTCCCTTCGACAGTTTGAGGAAAGTATTGATTAGGGGTTGAGTTTGGTCGGGGAATGAGATATATCTAGCTGGGTGAAGACTCTTCCTTTTTAGATGTTTCACCTTCTTTAACAAACTTAATTGTTTTGACATTTTGAAGATCTTTCACTTTCACTTTATTAGGATTTTGATGATTTACACGCTTAAGGTTCATTGAATTAGACCTTTTAGGTTCTGGTATAGGCGTTTGTGAACCTGACCTTAATTTAACATTTTCAATTTTATCACCCAAATCCTCAACAAGTATTTTGATCCCAAAGTAGAATCCTTCTGTTTAGTGGCAGATATAACAGGTTTACCCATAGAATCTAGATCACTGACTAGGGGAGTAGACACCACATGATCCTTTATTGGGTTATTATTAATTGGTCTACATTTTGTGTTCAAAAGGACTCATGTGGTGGTGGTACTACCTTATAACCCAGACCTTCCCCGACATTCCGTTCTTTCACTAGGTTCTGAACAATGTGAGAAGAACTTGCCAAACTGTACGGTTTTTGTTTTAATGATTCAACTTCAACTTGCAAAACAGTTTTTTCCTTTTTAGTTTCCTCCAAAGAATTAAAATATAACTTGATTTCATTTGATTGATTTAAGGCAACAACCTCGGTTTCCCTCAATTGTTTCCCCAACAGTTCTATCTTTTCTTTGAAGCTACAATCATTTTGTTTTAAAACACGATTTGCTTTAGTGCAGAGTTGTAAATCATTTACTAGATTATCATTATGTTCTAATAACCGAGTTAATTTTAAATCAATGCTTTCCTTAAATTTATCACATTCAGTACATGCATGTTTTTCAAATAATTCGTCTTTAGAACATACATGTGTAGGATTAGACAAATCAGCCATCAAAGTAGTGTCAGACTCTTTAGTGACTGGAGATTCTGAGTTTGTAGCACTGAGCTCTTCCTCAACCAAATGATCAACAACATCCATAGCTTCTTCGATATCTAAAAGTTTATGCTTAGCTATGGTGTCTCCTTCACTTGCAGATTCATCATCCAATGTATCAACTAAAGCAATGTTTGATTCACCCTGAGAAACGAATCGGAAGGACCAGTCTTGTCATTCATCACATTGAGCAACCAAAGCCTTAGACTCTTTACTTGAAGATGAAACTCCAATCTTATCCGTGTCTTCTCGGTTAAATGTAGGAAAAGGATTTCCATTTCCAGCCTTCTTCGGCTTTGCACACTCACGTTTGAAGTGCCCCTTTTCACCACAATTGAAACACGTGACTTTGGTTTTGTCAAATCCAAATGTCATCTCTTTAGTGGCTACCAAATTTTGCCCCGTCTTTTTAACAAACTTCTTGGCTCTTCTTACAGCACTAGCTAAGGCCCACATAATACACATGCGTTCTAGCTCAGTTTCATCAACTTGCTAGTAGTCTTCGTCAGCATGATGATAGTTTCAAATCTTACCAGCAAATAATCCATCATAAGATTGAACAACAAAAGGTAGAAGGTCCATGTGCTCTTTAGCAACTTCCACGGTGATATTTCCGAGATTCTCGGTCTTCAACTTGGTAGTATTTGCCTCAGGAACTACGTATGGGTTCCTGATGACCCTGACGTTACGTTTCCTAATTCATTGCTTTAAGAAGGAGCAGAAGAGCTAGACACAAACGTCGTTGGTAGAGGTGCACCTGAAGCACTCGGAGTTGGAACTGAATTGTATAGTGCAGGATTCTGAACATAGGATCCTTTCTTTGACTTGTATTTCATACATAGTTCTTCCTCTCTTAACTTCAAAATGAAATCATTTATGTCTAAAGTATCAATAGTGTCGTTTTGTCTCAAATTAGAAACAAATGGATCCTATTTGTCTGGCAGACCATCAACAAAACTAGAGACTTTATCTTCCATGGATGTGGTCACGCCATGAGTGTGCAACTCACTCATCAGATGATAGAATCGATCAATGATATCATCCAAGCTCTCATTCCTAATCAAATAGAAATTGTCAAATTCCTTCTTAAGAGCTTTTGCCTTCAGTGCTTTCAGAGTTGAATTTTCTTCATATCTCTTTTCCAAGGCCTCCCATAATTTCTTATACTGTTTGTTCTCAGAGAACTGATAAAATATGTCCTTAGGTATGGACTGAGTCAATAATGCATATGCTTTCTTTTCAATATTATGCAGAGTCTTCTGGGATTCACTCATCCCTCCCAAAGTCAATTTAACTCCATTAGCACTGTCTGGTACCGTGTAACTAGTCTCAATGGATGTCAAAGGTTTGGGTCAACTCCATTCAAGTAGATTTCAAACTGCAATTTCCACTGTGGGTATTCATCCAAAGGTAACAGCTTTGGCGGTTTGTTATGGTTTCCAATCTCATATTCCAGTAGTAGAAGATTCTGGACACGCGAGTCTTTTTCAGCCGTGAATGCATCAAACTGGTCTTCCATTGATTTGAACTTGGTAAACTTAGAACAGGACAGATTCACTGGTGCGAATAAGCTATGCGAATGAGTAACTCGTGCGAATGAAGGATACGAATGAATTCAATCGTGCGATTAGATTTAGTCGTGAGAATGAGCAGGACGATTGAAATCAACCGACTGGAGTTTCTCAACCTTGCGAATGAGAGATACGACTAAGTTTAGTCGTACGAATGAGTGTATACAAATGGGTTCAGTCATACGAATGGTCCAATCGTGCAACTGAAAGTTGTTGTATTTGAAAAATCGAACATTTGAACACTTTGACACAAAATACGAATTTTCTAGAAACCCCTTCTAGAAACCCTAATCTTCCGTTTGATGAAAAATCGAAACTTTAACACATGCAATCGTCAAAAACACTTTTTGAAGCAAAAAATGTGACTCTTTTGATTGAAAACATTGGTTTTAACACCAAAACCAATTAAATCCATGCAAAATCATGAGCCAAAGCTCTGATACCACTTGTTAGAACTGTTTTCATAGGGAGTACTAACGGATTCTGCATGAGACCAAATCAAATAGTGCAGATTCCTATTTGATTAGTGATCCAATTAGTGAGAATGACAACCTGATCGATCTAACGATGAAACAAACATTAAAAATTAATTAGAAATCAATCAGGAACGAACTATGAAGTTGGATAGGCTATTTAGGATGCTTTGGACGGCTAGGGTTTGTCAATATTCGAAGTCTTTGTTTTTCCACAAATTATGTGGTATTTATAGGTTTGCAGTTTACATTCGTACGACTGAACCATTAGCATGGTTGAGTTGTGCGACTGACTCATGTGGTTGATTCATACGCACGACTGAAGGTTCAGTCGTACGACTAAATCAATCTTATGTCTCAGTCTTACGACTGATCCAGTCTCCTGGTTTAGTCGTGCGACTGGTCCATAAGTATGATTCATTCGTGCGTGTCTTCCATAAGTATGGTCCATTAGCATGAATAATCACCCGACTAAGTTGACCACATTCCTCAAATATTGTTGACTTAGAACCATGTACAACAACTTCAAACCTATATATGATGTCCGTACATATGAATTATACCAAATACAATAATAATATGAAAATATTTAAAGACTAATAAACATCAAGATGCATATCATATTTCATTAAGAATGACATTACACATGTGTAAGAAATGAAAGACTTTTACATTTAAGAACATAAACTAGGAACATAATGTATCAACACATACACTTTTTAGTACAAAATATAATATATTATTTTGTTCTTTTTACACCTTTAACCCCTGTACTTGGATTTTATTGCTTTTCCTTCATTTATTCTTCCTTTTACATTTTTTAAAAATATCCGGGTGTTACTAGTCCACCCCCCTTATATAGGTTTCATTCCCGAAACCTATTATTCCTCAAATAGATATGGGTAATGTTAACTTATTTCTTCTTCAGTCTCCCACATAGACTCAGATCCATTTCTATGCTTCCACTATACTCGCACCAAGGGAACCACTGTATTCCATAAACTTTTTCCTTTCGATCAATGACCGACACTGGTTGCTCCACATAACTGAGCCATTCATCTACTTCAATATCCTCCATTGATACGACCATATCTTCATTGGCTAGACACTTCCGCAGATGAGATACATCAAATGTCGGGTGAATTCCACTTAACTCATCGGGTAACTCCAACCTATAAGCCACCTCTCCTACACGAGTAATGATTCGGAAAGGCCCTGTGTTCCTTGGGCTCAACTTGCCCTGCTTCCTAAACCGAATGATACCCTTCCAAGGTGACTCTATCACCCACCTTGAACTCAATCGGTCTACGCCTCTTATCAGCATACAACTTCTGTCTATCTTTAGCTATCTTCATAAAGGATTTGATCATTTCTAACTTCTCAGTCATAGCCTCGATCACCTTGATGCTTCCCAACTCCTTCTGATCGATATCACCCCAACAAACTAGTGTTCTACATCTCCTACCATATAACATCTCATAAGGAGACATAACAATGTTGGCATGATAATTGTTATTGCATGAGAATTCAGTTAACGCTAAGTGGTCATCCCAACTTCCTCTAAAATCAATGACACATGCCCGAAGCATATCTTCTAGCGTCTAAATTTTTCTCTCCGACCAACCATCCGTCTGTGGATGATAAGTCAAGCTAATGTGTAACCTTGTCCCCATAGCATCATGAAATCTCGTCCAGAACTTGGATGTAAACCAGGTGTCACGATTAGACATAATAGACACCGGTACACCATGACGATTTATAATCTCTTTGATGAGTATATCCGCTAATCTCTCATACAAATACGTCTTGCGGATCAGTAGGAAGTGAGCACTCTTTGTCAGAGGGTCCACTATCACCCATATGGCATCATACCCTCTCACGGTCAGTGGTAACTTCATTATAAAGTCCATGGTGATATGCTCCCACTTCCACTCGGGTATATCCAAGGGTTGGATCTTCTTGTACGGCTTCTATTGCTCCGCCTTCACTTGCAATCAGGTAAGGCACTTACTCACATACTCTGCTACGTCGCGCTTCATACCCGGTCACCAATAAATCTTTGTAGCACTAGGATGAATGGAGTATCGAGTCTTATGAGCTTCTTCTAGGATCTTTCCACATAGATCCCCATAATGAGGAATCCACATCCTTCTAAATCGAGTTCTAACACCGAGAGTGTTTTAACCCAAATCTACAACCATACCTCTCATCCTTTAGGAGGTAAGACGATCTTCTTTCAACGCACTATCTTCAAACTCCTTGACATGTTTCATCACATCGGAGGTCATAACTAACTGATAAGCCTTCACCCGAATTGGTTCAGGCCTCTTCTTCGACTAAGGGCATCCGCCATTACGTTGGCATTTCCTGGATGGTAATGGATCTCGCAATCATAATCCTTTTGAGCTCTAACCATCACCTTTGCCTTATATTCAAATCCTCTTGCCTAAAGAAGTACTTCAATATCTCATGGTCGGTGAATATTGGGCACTTCGTCTCGTACAGGTAGTGCTTCCAAATCTGTAACGCGAAGACCACGACTGCTAGTTCCAAGTCATGAGTAGGGTAGTTAACCTCATGAACTTTTAGCTATCAAGATGCCTAGGGTATAACCTTTCCTCGCTGCATCAACACGAAACCCAATCCTAAATAAGAAGCATCTGAGTAGACCACCAAATCCTCACTTCCTTCAGGTAACGACAAGACAGGAGCTTGAGTTAAGCTTGCCTTTAACTCCTCGAAAGCCTTCTCATGTTCTTGACCCCATACAAACTTCACATCCTTTTAGTCAAGCTTGGTCAATGAAGATGCTATGTAAGAGAAGCCTTTAATGAACCACCTATAATAGCCCGCCAACCCTAAGAAACTACGGATCACGCATGGTGTCTTTAGAGACTTCCATTGCATCACAACTTCCACTTTAGTAGGGTCCACCATAATCCCCTCAGGATTAACCATGTGACCCAAGAATTGAAGTTCGTGCAACCACAACGCGCACTTGGAGAACTTAGCGCTCAGCTTCTCCTTTCTCAACGTTTCGAATACTTCTCAAATGTGACTGGCATGGTCCTCCTCAGTCTTTGAATAAATCAGGATATCATCAATGAACACAATCATTGATTTATCCAACATCGGCCGACACACTCGATTCATCAAGTTCATAAAAGCAGTTGGTGCGTTGGTTAAACCAAAAGACATAACAAGGAACTCGTAGTGTCCATAACACGTACGAAAAGTTGTTTTAGGAATATCTTGCTCATTCACCTTCAACTGATGGTAACCAAATTAAAGGTCTATCCTCGAGAACCAACTAGCACCTTGGAGCTAATCAAACAAGTCATCAATCCTCGGCAACAGGTACCTGTTCTTCACCGTCAACTTGTTCAACTCACGGTAGCCGATGCACATCCTCATACTACTATCCTTCTTCTTCACGAATAAGACAGGAGCATCCCAAGGAGAGATACATGGTCTAATGAACCCCTAATCAAGAAACTCTTGCAGTTTCTCCATAAATTCTTTCATCTCGAAAAAGGCTAACCGATACGGCAGCTTAGCAACAAGTTAGGCACCAGGTATCAAGTCAATCTGAAACTCGATCTCGTAGTCTGGTGGCACACTTGGTAAGTATTTTGGGAACATGTCTGGGAACTAACACACAACCGGTACATCAGACAGTTTTGGTGTTGGCGTATCCACATCTTTCATGTAGGCCAAGTAGGCGCTACATCCACGCATCACGCACTTTCCCGCCACTACCATTGAAATCACATTCGGAATCGTAGTGACTCGGTCACTGTAGATCGTCACCTAACTCCCATCAGGCCCTATCAGTCGAATCATCTTCTTGTGACATATGATTAATGCCTCGTAGGCCGCTAACTTGTCCATCCTAGGACTACATCAAACCCACCAAAAGTCATCACAAATAGTATAGCAGGAAACTTATGACCTTCTAGTTCTACATCATAACCTTTCATTAGATCAACAATCCTGGGATACTTACCTATGGTACTTTCAACATCAAAGGGCTTATCAATACTCCTTCTACTAACAGGCATATTAGCACAAAAAGTAGTAGAAATAAAACACTTACTAGCACCATAATCAAATAACACAGATGCAAGAGTTTGGTTTACTAGAAACATACCTGACACAACATCGGGGTCCATCCTAGCCTCCTCCTGGGTCATCGTAAAAGCTCTGTCACATGCCTTCTGCTTTTCAGTCTGGGTCGTCTTTTTCCCTGCCCCAGAACTCTCAGCCCTCGGCCTCTTGCAATCCCTACTCATGTGACCCTCTTCCCCACAGTTGAAACACCTCCTTACCCCACAGTCCTTAATCGTTACAAAACATTATTTGTTTGCATTACAATGCAAAAACATCATCGTTATACAAAATGGATGTCATCTAAAATAAGCCAAGTAGCTGCCATGTGCCATTCTCAGCAACACTCACCTACCAAATGGCAACAAATAAAAGTTAGCGTTCCTGAGTGAGTTCTAGTTTTATAAAATAAAATACTTTTTCTTCTATTTAAAACCGTCCTTTACTTTCATATGCAGTCATGCATCATACGTACAAATAGATAATCTTTTTATTATCTTCCATCATCGTTCATTATCCTTTCATTCAATGTATGACATCATTATCATTCATTCACATTCATTAACTTTCTTACCGTACATTTCATTCTTTCATCATTATCTTTCACTTCTAATTCCGGACCAATTCCATAAGAAGATGACTATTAAATCATTATCTTTCACTTTCTTTCTGTACATTTCAGTTTCCGCTTATTCACATCAATTTTTGTTAAATATATGTTGTTTTTCTTGTATATACATTAGAAGACGACTATTAAATGATTACCATATTCATAATATATATATATATATATACGTATATATATACGTATACATATATACGTATACGTGTATATACGTATATATGTATATACGTATATGTATACGTATATCTATATATACGTATATATACGTATACGTATACGTATACGTATACGTATGTATACA
>BJCM01210735.1:0-10708 GCA_018326385.1 Flaveria bidentis
AAGACAGATTTCTTCCGAAGACTTTTAAAACATGCTTTATCTGATGTACTTTTCCTTAAAGCTGGACCCATTTCCGCTGACACTCTGAAAAGTCACCAACTTACATGAGTCGGTGAAAAGGTCCATGTTTTAGGTAAATTGTACATTGAGGTCTTGTGTTTGTATATTTCTACTTTATGTACTTTATCCTTTTTATAATATATTAGGATGTGAGCTATGGCATGTCATAGTCACAAGTCAAAAGGCAATCTGCCTTTTGACTCTACAATTGATTCTGTTGTGTGTCTAGTCAATTGTATCCAGCCTGGCTTTCGTAGTATGGCCTGGTTGTAGGATGTAGTATAAGTATTCTCTTGTTCTTGTAACTTAAAATATGCTTTGTAACACTTATAATAGAACCTGAGAAAGTAATATACTACAATCTTGAAAACTCATTTCCTTGTGTTGTGTTCTTTGGTTCTGTCTCATATAATTACTTGTGTTCTTAGTGTCATCTCTTGTGGTTAATCCAGTTCACTGTTTGATTAAGTTTGAGTTGCTCTCCTCTTTTTGTTGTTGTGTTGTAAATTGCAAAGCCTTCAACGGTCCTACAAATAGATGTTAGGATGATTGATACAATATAGAAATGTATAAGATAAAAGCAATATAAGATTACCTTAGCATTAGAAAATTCTTGAAATTTCTTGTAAAAGAAAATTCTTGAAATTTATCAAAACCAATGGATGAAAGAAATATATATGAGTGAGATTTTATAGTTGAAAGCAAATTAAAAGTGAGGCCTAAAGTGAGGCCTAAAGCAAATTAAAGAAATAAAACCTATGGATGAAAGCAAATTAAAAGTGAGGCCTAAAGCTTGCTTTTATAGTTGAGGTGAGGAGAAAGTTATGAATGGTATTAATGGTGAGTTAAAAGTCTTTCAAAAGAGGGTTATGATTAGAATTTGAAATCAATATAAGATTAAATAAAATAAATAAATAAAAGAATATTTAAAATATAAACTTTTAATTTATTAAAACCTTAATTTTAATTTAACTATCTTATTTTCTTATAAAATATTTATAGACTTTATAAATCTCATAAAAACTTTGCAATTTGATTATTTATTTGATTGAATATTTAAAATCTTATAAATAATAATAACCGTTTACAATGTATAAAAATATAATTTATAAATTATAAGATTAAATTAAATTGATTAAGTGACACATTTATTATATTTGGAACATAAAATAAATAAAATAACTAGATAATGAATTTAATTTACAATATTAACTCAAACGGGTTAGGGTTTTGGTTTCTAGTTTGAAAATGGGCGGATCTTACAAAGAGCATCCTGAGGATATGCAAGAAGAGGTTGCTCAACCCACTCCTACTCAAGTAGAGTCTCTTGCATCAGAAAGACCCATCTTGTCCTACACTTTTGCTGCTAATCCACATAGATGGTATGTCACAAGAGATCAAGGTGTTTAAGATGTTTACTTCTGGCAAGACATGCTTAATCTACCTTTGCATGATCTTTTTGACATAAGAAGGTATTTTCAAAGTCTGAGTGATCCTGACCAGTTGATGAAGAAAGGAATGGTCATGATAATGATAAAGATGGTTAATATCCGAAGACATTTCTTTGTTTTCACAACATCATCCCGGGGAGAGTTTGTAAGGATCAATGAAAGGCTGATGCATCCAAAACAAACCAATTATTTTCTACATGCATGCACTCAGTGCAAAGTAGAAGTTGCTTCAGAAGTTTTACACCATGCATTAGAAATATTCTAAGTATAAAATCTTTTTAAGCCAAGACAATATCTTTTGAAGGCAAAAATGTAGTCTTACGAAGTTTCAAAGACAAAGTCTTCCGAAGCGAATAGAGTGAAGACATATTTCTTCTGAAGACTTTGAAGAAAATGCTTTGTCTGATGTACTTTTCATAAAGCTGACAATCTTTCTGTTGTAATAGGGGTTAAAAGTGTAAAGATTAAAAGTAGAAGGTAAAGAAATGTTCTTATTTAAAGAAAATAGTAATGTTCTTATTTAACGAAAATAGTTTATGATTTTTAAATATTAATTATTGGAAGTTACTTTAAAATTTTCATTTTACATGTGTGGTACACATGTTTTTAAATTCTCAAATAATAGAAAAATACATTATTATTTTCTAAATCCCAATATTTTATTTTTATGTTTCTACCCAACTTAAGTTTTCATTTTTTGGTCGGGCAATGATATACTAGGATAAATTTATAAGAATATATTTAAATATAAAGTATTTGTAAACTAAAAAAATACGAAAAAGATTAAGATATTGACATGTGTCTTGTTGATCTATGATTAAGTTGATGGCAAATTTGTTTATGTTTTCTCCTTTCAAGTACTATATTTTTTTTATGCATGTAACTTCTACACTCGATATTAATTTTTTTTTAAAAATATTTTGTAAAAAAAAAAAGACATTTGAATCTTTAAGACACATATATTGTTAATATAAAAAAACAAAGTTTTTTACACATATTTTAGCTCATTGTGTAATTTTGTCAGGTTGTTGGGTAATTTCTAAATTAATGAGGATTACACAATTCATTGATAAGTATTACATAATGAATAGAAAACATAACATCTAGCATTGTATTATTCAAATATCATAATTAAAAAAACATAATGTATAATACAATAGTCAACATTATAGACGGTGATCAACACTATACACAATAAATAATGCAATGACCAGCACTAGAATCGACGATCAACGTCACACACAATAAGCTGCTTGACGAATATTACATGATTACTTAATCAGAATTACACAATTAATTAGAAAACATAATAGAAAGTTACATTTCTACATTGTATTATTTAAAAATTATTATTTTAAAAAATAATTAAAATTACAATGATAAACATTAGACATAATGATCCAATCAAAATTATACAATAACCTGATATTACATAATGATTTGACGAATACCACACAATGAACTGATGAATATTACATAATGAACCCGAAAAATATGAATACGATTCCTTTTTATTTATCAACATTAGACATGTTTTAAAGATTAAAAAAAACGTGTTTTTATGGTGTAATTTAGAAAACAAATATAATTGTATGAAAGAGTTATGACTTTTTTTAAAATGATGGAATTTAAAAATGTGACTAAGACATCATTCAAAGTTTCAACCATTTACCACTATGCAATTAAATATTTTTAGCATTTGGATCTAAAATATGACGGTTAATAATTCTTCACTCCCTTCTTATTATTATCTTTTTTTAAATAACTCCACCCAATTTATTAGTAGTTATAAACATAGCCAATATATCAAGTATGGGTGTAAATGACCAATGCCGCCTTGCAAGTTACTCGGGATTGGCTCGAAAAAAGCTTGATTCGAGCTGAGCTTAAATGAACTTGAGCGTATGCCTGAGCTTAAGTTATGGCTCTTTAATAAACGAGCTTAAGCTTGAGCTTCGAATATCGAGATTGAGTCGGCTCGTGAGCCTAAACGAGCTTTTTATTTATATAATTTTTTATTTACATTTCAAATATATATAAATTATTTTTATATAAATCATATTATTATATATTATTACGATAAAAGTAATTACATAGCATATTTTATGTTATATAAAAAATATGATTATAAATAAATATAAAGTAAACTACAAACGAGCCGAGCTTGAACTCGAGTTTTCTAAAATCAAAACTGAGATCAAGCCTATACGAGCTCATACTCGTATCGACTCGTTTACACTACGTCTATCAAGGTCTATCAAGGTCTATCAAGTTCTATCAAGTTCTATCAAGGTCTATCAAGGTCTATCAAGGTCTATCAAGGTCTATCAAGGTCTATCAAGGTCTATCAAGGTCTATCAAGTTCTATCAAGGTCTATCAAGGTCTATCAAGGTCTATCAAAGTTTTTCAATATTTATCAATATCTATCGATGATTAATGTTCTCACGCACCCATATGCAGAATCATATATGTACGGATTTTATGGAAAGAAAACACGGCACCCATATGCAGAATCATATATGTACGGATTTGATGGAAAGAAAACACCTTAATAGGATTGGTATGTAATCCGGGACTTGCTTGTTTGCTCATTATTAAACCTAGAGGTAATGTTATATCATTTATATATATAATTTCTTTGGGTTGGAGTATTGTATTTATATATTACTAGTGTTTTGTATCGCGTTTTGCGACATAGTCAATACAATTTAATACGTGTGGAAATACCATCAAACTAAGATAAAATATAGAAATTGAGTTTAACGAGGCTTTTTACCCGTCGCGCGTTGTGGCGGGTTCGTACGCAACGTGATTTTTGAACTAATATTACATCAATACGTGACTCATTTCTGATTACGTTCAAACGTAAACTTACTCAAACTTATACAGACACGCATACAAAAATATTAACATAAGAAAGAATTTTTTCAAGTGAATTGTACAGGAGTAAATTTGAAACTTTATAAATGTATTTTATAAAGTTTTTAAAAAATGTTATCATATGAAAGTTTAGAGAGTAAGACATGTATAAAAGTAAACACAAACTTGACTATGTGTTGAATCACATTTGTAAACTCTGCAACATATGTTACGGTATGAACACTAATGAACCTAAGTATATAAAGAAAATATTAAATATATTAATATGATATTATGCAGCGTGCGTTACGGCATAAAGATGCGTGCATTGTCGCGAAATCGTATAATGACATTAACATGGTTAATAGCACGTTGTAACATGTATATGAACTTCGATACGTGTGTATAAAAGTAAAGTATATATGATAATTATTAGAACATAAAAAGAAATAAACTTGTTTTAATAAGAAAATTAATACTTTAAATTAGAAATTATAAAAGAAATGAATCCACATCTCCTGCATATAAGCATAGGATTCCTAGCGCAAGTCTTGTATTTGTGTTAGTTTTTAGAAATATTATTTAATATTAGTTAGACATGGACAAAAAAGGTAGAAGTTTGTAACCCATTAAGAAGTAAACATGTGGCAAATTCAATAATAGTTCGGCATGTAGAACCGAACTTGCTAAATGAGTGATAACTACTACTTGTATCCGCTCTGATTTGAATTTAAAAATATAGACAACTAAAAATATGAAAATTAATGGTTGTAAGTAAGACGTATATAAAAATAAATACATAAAGGTTTTATATCTTATCAGGATAGTTTTCAGTTACATTTATAAATAGATGGACTCAAAATTATAAAGATACACACACAAAGACGAACACAAGAAATTATATTTTTAGATAAACTTGTATAGGAGTAAATCGGAACTTTAGAAACTTGAGGGGTTTAAAAAGAAATAATTTTAAAAAGAAACTTGTTTTCGAACCAAATATGTCACATGAGGAGACCGAAGCATCTAACCACTACACCAAATATACATTTGATTAAAATGACCAAGCGAATTCTATATATGAAATATAACCAAGGTGATGATGGTCATGATTGGTCACCGACCTTGCCTTTTGTGATATAGTTAATTTATAGAAAGGTAAAAGTTGTAGGTGTTAATCTAAGAATAAATAGTAATTATGTTTCAGGTCTGGATTTTAATGTAAATCCGAAATTTCTCATACTAATTAAAATATAGGCACATGTACAAAAAGGAAATGTTTTTTTTGTTAATTATCATGTTTATTTTCATATGATTGGTAAATTATCATTGCAACTGATTTAAAGCATTATGCTTATCCACTAGATAAAATGCAATTTTCGAGATCGCCTTCGATTATAATAAAATGAGAATCTTTCAACAAGTTAATTTCTTGCATTCCCTTGATTTTTTTGACAAAAAAATGTCGTAGTACGATTTGCAATCTACTAAGCTTAGAATGATAAGTGACTGACCCATAAATCTTTTAGTAGTTGGCTCCCTTTCGCTGCCTTTTATTTTATTTTTTGTTTCATTTGTGTTGAGACCAACACTAAACGTTCAATTGATTGCAAATCCAATACTAATGAGAGCGACATTTCATGTTTGTGTCTAATACCATATTATGTATTTATTTCAATGATTATTCACAGCAAGCCTATATATTATTGTGTTTTCTCCCTGGTTTTGGGTAAAGAACCAAGCATTTTCCATCCAATTTCTTTTTTTTTTTGCGATATAAATCATAATTGCTCCATCACACTACACAAATATGAGATATAAGATGATCTTGTGGGCCAAAGGTTTTACCACAATGCGTCTTTAGGTGGGTTAGAGTCTCACTAGGTGTAATATGTTCCTAGTGGGTCAAGGTTTTTTTTTACCACAGTGAGTCTTTAGGTTGTGGGTTTCCCTTGGAATGGTGAGCGAACGGGGTCACCAGCGCTATCTGTGTTTGCAGGCTTGGGTGGCCTTTCGCCAATGGGTTTACCCGGGTAACCGGGCTTAAAAATTATTCGTTAACCGTTAAAAAAAAATAAGATGATCTTGTGAATACATGTTGGAAATCAATAAATATCTATGTATAAGTTATTAAAGACATTAACAAGGGATTTACTTACGACTCAAATTATTAATTTTTTTCATGAATCAATATTCCCAACATGAGTGGGAGATTAAAGCAATTGAAAATTAAAAATCAATAAATTATCTTTACATCATCCTAATCTTCACAACAATAATAAGAACAAAACGTCCAAAGATAATTCATGTATAAATATTTATGAATAAATTCCGGATACATCCCCTGACCCTAAAAGAGTGACTATGATACATATATCAACCTCTGGTGCTCCAACTAAAATTATAAACGTGATAGACCATTCGATTCCAAAGAAAACATTTCTTCAAAAAACGGATCAAGTTATTAATGAATATGGTCAAGTAAAATAAGGTAGCATTTGGTACACTGTAATGAGATGCGAAGTAAAATGAATCATTTAGTGTGAATGAAAATAAACATGTGTGATTAGTGAAAATATTAAAATAAATCATTACATAGTTGATTTTATTCCATTAAACTTATTCCATCTACCCTTTTTTTCTATTCCATTATTTCTTTCATCCTTAGTCACCAACCCACCCACCAAAACAACCACCATCGGCCACCAAGATCGATCATCATTGGCCACCACCACTAGCCACGACCACCACCACAACCGGCCATAACCTACCACCACCGTAGCCACCAACACCATCACCACCGGCCACCAAGATCGGTCGCCATCGGCCACCACCACCGATCATCACCTACCACCACCATAGCCACCAACACCATCACCACCAGCCACCAAGATCGGTTGCCCTCGGCCACCACCACCGGGCACAACGACCACCTCCAACACAACCACCAATTACCACCAACCAACACCACCATCAGACACCACCTCCAACACAAAAAAGCTACCGTCACTACTACCACCACCGATTACCACGACCATAACCATCATCATTTTTACCACAACCACCATCACCGGCACCCCCTCTTCCGCCCACCACCAATCACCAGCCACCACCACCATCGCTGCCAACCACCGTCCTCGGTAACCACCACTATTGCCACCAACCACCACCGTTGGAAGTCACTATTATAACCACTTATTTATTTCTTTCTTTCATATTTTTCTACCTAACAAACAACATAAAATAATAATTTATTCCATTCCCACATGGTAATTAGACTAGATGATGGAATGTAATGATTTATTTCATTTCTTCATCCGTTCAATTCTTTCATTTATTCCATTCCCTCATCTGTTTTAATAACTAATACCAAACATACCCTAAAAGTATAATGGTCCATTGAACAGACATCCGACATTTTGATTCGAGGAGAACTTCGGGTAACTGAAAAATAAATTGATCTCAATAAATTATATCATGTCTAGAAATATATAGAACCGAAACAAAATCGACGTCAATGATAATTTTGTATATAATAGCGCTTGAAATTATAAAATTATAAATATCAAATAATAAGATCTGCCTACAAATAAAAATAATCGGCCAAAATATAAAGACGCAAATATGAAAGAGTTAAAATTATCTAATGAAATAGAAAGTTATGGACTTGTTGTCCATATACTAGAAGTTGTAAAATATTTTGGATATCATTGTAGTCTTTATATGAAATACTTATCTGAAGTAATGAAAGAATTGTATAATGCATTAGTGGCACAAAGATGTGAAAACCTTAAAACTAAGGTAAGGTAGTTTAATATTTCCTAGGAAATAACAGTAAATGTTTGTTTCATTTAAGATATAATTAAAGTAATTTCCTTTGATTATATGAATCCTTGAGTGTGTATTTGAGCATGTACGCATGCATGAATGAATGTTCACGTAGGTATGTATATGAATTGTGTGATTACCATCTTAAGAGTAATATGATTAGTTAGCTTAATATTAGATGCCTTGACTATATGTAATGTATTAAAAATTTAACCTTAATCAAATATCACCAAATAAAATTTCATCAAGAAACTTTGTATCAAAACTAAAGCTAATCAAACTTTAATCACTTAAACACTCACATAAACATAAATCTTAACCTACTCTCGGTTCATCAGGACAACACGATGAGCCACTAAACTAAGTCATTAACCTTACCCTAGTGACTAAATAAGTTATTAACCCTTTAATCCCATCCTTAGCCAGCTCATACACTAAGCGATCCTTGGAACTGCCACCTAGCACCACCCTTACACCAAGCTCTCCCCAAAGTTGCCACCTCCCACCCTAGAACAGACTAAGCACCCTTACTAATCACCACCACATCTATCTAAGAGTAGGCTTAATGATGACATCTCCACTACTTGGAGCTTATAGCCGAAAACTTCTCCACACCCCTCACTTCATCAAACCGGGTACCACCAAACCCCACAACCGCAACTTACCACAACCCAACCACTACACCTGCAACCACACCTCTCGGCTCCCACACTCTCCACTCTCATGTTTCAAGTCGTCACAACCATAACTTTTTTGGCTTTGGACCTCTGGACATCATCACCAACCTTGCTTTTGGCCCTACAATCAACATCGTCACCACCTTTGTTCTTCACCAATTAGTTGGACCAAGCACCAACCAGATTTTCAAGGAATCAAGTCAAACCAATCCATTTGTTCTCTTCAAACAAACAGGTTAGATTCCTATAACATCTAACCAACACGTTTAAGAAATGAATATGTGTTTTAATAAACACATATAAACCAACTAGTGAAGATTTAAATCATCATGAATATTCACAAGAACTCATGAACATATGATTTTTATCAATAACCAATAACAAAAGGATTCAAAAACAGATAATTTGAAGGTTTTATAAAAATCAAGAATTTCATACGAAAATTAAAGAGTTGAAACATAAATATTCTTGATAAATTATATTAAATACTTAAATGATAGTGATTATAGCAATAAAATTAGGATTTTGTTAGAAAATATAAGAATCATTCTATAAATTTTGATGTAATGATATGGGCAGATTATTTTATATATTTTGTTCAAGGAAATAAAAGAAATTTTTCATACAAAATCTCCGTACCTGGTAAAAATCTAAAAAAATTATAAGATAAACCTTATATTTTATAGGAATTCTTGAATAAATTTCAGGATTTAATTCATAGGTATGACTGAGTTTTACAATTTAGAACATTCTGTAATTAGAAAATAGGAAGAAATAGCAAAAAAAGTGAATTAAATTATGAAAAATTTACATAAATTATAATACTTTAAACAGAACAGTATGTGTGAATTTGGGAATATTTAGAGATACCTAGGTATGACTGAATTTTGGAATTTGGAAAGTTTTAGAGATCTCTTGTAAAATTTCTAGTAAATTGTTTATTGTGAAATGTTGTTATGAAGTTTTATGGAATAAATTATATTTTTGAATATTTCTATTACTGAAATTTGAAAATTTTAGGAAAATAAAAGCTATTGGTTTAGAGTTTTAAATTAAAATACTAAAAATTTTAAACAAATTTGTTTTATTCTAACAAATAATTATTTTATAGGAATTTCTTGATATTTGGCTGAAAATAAGGTGAGATTCATAGCGCCATTTCTATATTTATGAGTTTTGGGAGAAAAATCGTACTATTTTATGATTAATGCTAATATAAGTAAGGCTTTTTAAGATATATTATCATTATGTCATAAATACAACCATTAATTCTGTAACACCCGGTTATTATATTAAAGTAAATAAAAGAAGGAAACATCAATAAACCCAAGTTGAGGGGTTAAAAATGTAAAAGGGAACAAAAGTACAAAAGTTAGTGTAAAGGTGGGCATGGTCGTCCACCCTCTCTTCACATCACCTTTTCGTTCGATTCTAGAGAAAGTGAGAGCAGAAAACTCTCGGGTTGAAGAGGAAGAAGAAGAAGGTTGAATTCAAGGTAAGAATTCGAAGTTTCTAAGTGTTCATGATGGGTTTTGTCTTGGTTATATGCTTATGTGTTTGTGTGTGTGTGTGGTGGGTTTCTAGGTGTTAGAGCTCATTCGCATACGGGTTAGAAGGAAGATACACCCAAAGTTGTACCAGGTCAGTTTCTAGACCCCAGTTTTACTTGTTTTAAACTATTCTTGGAGCTAAAAATGTATTAAAACAATTTTTATTATGTTTATGTATGTATACCCATATGTATTATGCATGTTTGATGATGTTCCTTAGGTGTTATTATGTTTTTCATGCTTAGAATGACCTTGGTAAGCTTAGAACAAATAGGCTTGATG
>BJCM01210736.1:0-12201 GCA_018326385.1 Flaveria bidentis
TAACACCTTCAGGGTATCCTAGAAAGACACATTTACAGGCCCTAGGTTCTAACTTCCCTTGGCTAACATAAGCATAAGCCAAAGACCCAAACAACTTAATTTCTCCATAGTCACTCTTTCTTCCTGACCATGCCTCTATAGGTGTCTTCATGTCTAATGCTGTTGATGGAGACCTATTGACCAAAATACTGCAATGGAAATAGCTTCTACCCAGAACAGCTTGGGTAAACCAAAACTAGCCAACATACACCTTACCTTTTCAAGCAAAGTTCTATTCATCCTCTCAGCCAAACCATTTTGCTGAGGAGTCCCTGGCATAGTTCTGTGTCTAGCAATACCATGAGCTTTACAAAACTTATTAAACTCATGACTGCAAATCTCCAACCCATTATCAGTTCTTAACTTCTTGACTTTTCTTTCAGTTTGAATTTCCACAAGGACTTTCCATTCCTTGAATTTACTGAAAGCATCACTCTTATTCTTTAAGATAACCACCCAAAGTCTTCTTGAAAAATCATCAATCAAGTTCATAAAGTATCTAGCACCACCCAAGGAATCAACCTTAGTAGGACCCCATAAATCAGAATGAATGTAATCTAATACCCCACTTCTGATATGCCTAGCCTTTGTAAGCTTTACTCTCTTGTGTTTACTAAGACTACAAGTTTCACAAAAACCAAAATCACAATTATGTAGCTCAGTCATTTCCTGTTGCTTTTGCAACTCCACCATTCCCTGATGACTGATATGACCAAGTCTCCTATGCCACAACATAGACTTAGAACTACATCACTTGAGGCAGATGCCACCTGAGGTTCTACTACACCAACACTAGAGTAAGTAGATATTATTTTCCTTTCTACTCCTAGACAATAATACCATTGACCCCTTTATCATCTTAGCCTTACCATCTCTAAGACTAACATGGTAACCAAAACTCTCCAACAGCCCTAAAGACAATAAGCTTCTTTGAAGACTAGAAATATACCTTACATCATGAAGATCCACTTCCATGCCATTCTTCATTTTCAGAGTCACTATACCATGACCCACAATCTTGCAAGGTCTATCATCCCCTAGCTTCACTGATCTAATATCTTCAATCTTCAATTCTTTAAAGAACCCCTTCACTGGTGTCATATGAAATAAGCACCCTGAATACATAATCCACTCATCCTCCTTGCCATTACTTGTGATAACCAACATATCTGCACTTTTATATCCATCAGAAGGATCATCATGTGCATTCTATCCAGAATGAGTCTTTGATCCACTTGATTCACTGATCTTTCTTTTCAAGTTAGGACAATCTTTCTTGAAATGTTTTTCTGATCCACACACATAACACCTCCTTTTATAGTTGGACCGGGACTTTGAGACACTTCTTTGCTTGAAGTTTCTTTGTTCAGATCTCCCCCTGACTACCAAGCTCTCTCCACCATCTTTTTTTATAATCTGTTCTCTTCTTTAATTCCTTTGAATTAAGAGCTGCCAATACTTTTTCCATGGTAAGACTGTCCCTACCATACATCAAAGTATCCACAAAATGCTCATAATAGGATGGCAAAGATGTCAAGAATATGAGTGCTTGGTCTTCATCATCTAATTCAACTTTGATGTTTCCAAGATCGAACACCAACTTGTTGAATTCATCAGTATGATCTTCAATTTTGCCCAGACCCTAGCAGCAGACGTCTCCTTTGATACTTCTCTAAGTACTTGATCCCCCAAGTTCAAGATGATTGAACTGTGTGCCTGTTCCAGCATCTCTTTCTTCTCCTTGTCTGACATTGTGTTCGGCAACTTGGATTCTCCGGCCAAGGCATCCATCACTCGTTGGTGAACGAGTAATGCCTTCATCTTCAACCGTCGTAACCCGAAGTCGTTCTTCCCGTCGAATTTCTCAACTTCGAACTTCGTAGACACCATTGTTGCCGCCGATCGATCTTTGATTGAATCTAGATTCTCAATTGAGCCACAAAGCAAGCTCTGATACAATTGTTGTAAACCTAATTGAGATTTCGAACGCGGAATACCAACAATACAAAGATGATACAAGAATAAAGCTGTGAACAAGAACTTTCAAATGATTATTATTATTTGAATGATTTTGGATTTCGGATTCCCTCACCGATTACATCTGATCCTTATTTATAGTGGATTAACTAACTATAACAAACACTCAACAAAATTGAGAATTTACACTAAGACCCTAAACTAAATCTTTTGAACGGAAATAAACCTTTGGAAGATTTCCTTCATTTCAATCAAACATGTTTACATGCAAGCGATACATCAGAGTCGGACGGAGTGCTTCACTAGACCGTCAGTTCGTCGTCCTTTGTTTTACTAGATTAGACGCTCATTGATCACATGATTAGCTCCATGTGTTCTATATTTTTCGTCTCTTAATAATTTTGTTTTGTTTTAGATGTTTGATTTGTACTTTGTTTTGTAAGACAACCCATAAGTAATGTAGTTATGTAATGTATTTATTTTTGTAATTGTCAAGCAATAAGTTAATAGTGGTCAATTAGTTGCAAGATGATGTTAATTGTATAATCACAGTCACCATAGTCTTGAAAATTTGATACTGATTAGTTGGCACCTCATGGGGGATGTACATCTCAAGTATGGAAAGGATGGTAGGTTGAAAAAGAATTTAAAAAGCTAATTGTGTTTGAAAATTAGAATTTTTAATATAAATCACTAACTTTAAGCTTATCAAAATATTGGCTAGGTTCTTAGAAATGGTCTTACTCGTATATATTAGAAAATTTAGTAGAAGTATCCAATCAGAGATAACATAATATATATAGGATGAACTTTCTTGTATGATAGTGCTACGTTTCAAACATGAACCAAATTACATTTGAAGATGATAAAGGCATTAACGTTACCCACATGTTAAATCCGTTTTATCCCGTATCTTTATATTATCCTTTAGTTGCCAAAGTTTGGCATTTTCACTAAAACCAAAATTTAAAATGTATAACCTTTGTTAGCATTTTATGTTTACCCATGTGATATAATTTGGTTTGTTATGTGAAAGTATATGTCTAAACAAATAAATTATTCGACAAAGGCTATGCCTTATGCTTTAATAAGTCAATGCTTACATTTTCAAATTATATGAAAGTATCTGTGGAAAAGGACCACATTGTATGAAAAAAGAGAATTTGGGTTAATGAATCCAAGGATGAATGTGTCCATATTGAAAATATGGACAAATTTACACTAAATGAGTGGGAAAAAAGGGGCCGATGTTAGCCCATGTGAGATATTGATCAATGGGTCAATTTTTACCCGTAGTCCTATGGTGTTGTTTGGTGATTTAAAATTAGAACCAGGTTAACCAACTCTAAAGCTTAGTACCTTAGCTTGTTTAAATACCCTGTGAATCCGCACCTTAACCCATGCCTAGTTAAACCTAAAAGTGATTGGCACAATTTTTCACGAGAAAAATAATAGCATCTCACGTAAACTTTGAGACTTAGTTTAGGATGGTCACCAACTATTTCAGTGACCAAATAACCTTAACAGACATTACACTCGTAAATAGTTATAATCATTATGCTAGTTTTTTCAACTATAACCTTCTTTCTTTGTTAGAGGTTTTATACTTTATACAATCGAATTATAAAGTGAAATATCAGTCCAAAAAGTTATCTTCATCTTCTTCTTCTTCCACATCATCGGTTTCACTATCTTCGTCGTCATCTTCTTCTTCATCATCCACATTATCATCATCGGTGTCATCAGTTTCATCTTTGATTTCCCTATCACCACCACGTTTCTTCCTTGCCTTAATTTTCTTTTTCTTACGATCCTTGTTAACCTCATAAAGAATCACCATGACTGCAACAACTAGTGCATAATCAACATTTGGGGACACTAGTATCCCGTATGTGTCTTTATCGGACTGAATGCAAGTGTCAACAGGCTTGTCATGCATCTGCATATTATCACACCTAACCATCGATATTTAACATATGAAGGCCAAATTGAACAACTCTCGACACTAAAGTTCATTTATCTCCCAGTTGAATATTATTTACAGTGAATGATAACTTACCTGGGCAAGGATGGTAGATCCATCATATGAGTAAACTGTGCAAGATCTTTTCTTCCAGTCTCCTACAACCTTGTAATCACTAACAGTTTCCTCTTTGTTGTTTGATAGAAACACATTCAACTCTGTAACTCGTTGCATAACCGATTTCTTTTTAGTACTAAAAATCAAATCTTTTGCACTTGTGCTGTCTCCTCTGAATGCTTGCCACCTTCTATGTATGCTTCGGTGCTAGTCAAAGACCATAAGCCATAAATAAGATACTTATGCATGAGACGAAAGATAAGAGCATGAAAAAATAAGGTTTAATTTTGCGAGATAATAATATAGCAGAAAGAATATAGATATCATCTTAGAAATATGCTTTCATGTAATATGATAATTAGAATAGAACTAGTAATTAACGTCAACCAATAAAAGATTCTTGAATTTTTTCTTGTTAAAAATAGTTTAGGGATTAAATTATTAACATGGTTTCTAGGTGGTATCCAAAACCATTTTTGCTTTTACGTGAACCACTTGTTCACAAATCCATGTGAGATCCGCTTATGGAAGGTGCGGATCAAGTGTCTTTTTTTTTTGCAATAATTGATTTCTTATATAGTTTAAGAAAATATTTTGTTCGGACTTCGGTTTAAAAAAATTATATCAGAACTTCCAGAAAGAAATTAAGCAATACCAAGTATTTATATTTTCTGTAAAGGTTAAATGTTAGAGGTTTATAAGAGGAAAAAAACAAATAATATGACAAATTATAACAAATAAAAATTCTAAGATACGTTCATATTCATTTATCAATGTACAATATTCATAAGCACATCAAAATACTAAAAAAACATTAACACATAACTAGATTTACCTTTTTCTGGAATGTTATGATTGGAAGTTCCGATGAATCAAGCAATATATGGCGATCGTGAAGGCTAAAGTTCATGTCTTTAATTACGAAGATTACATTTCCATTAACATCCAAGACACAGCTTAGATTGCCATCCGCTACGGTCAACGAGTTTCGAACAAAAGCTAGATCCACATTGTAGGGTGAAAAGAATCTTGGGTCCACCACCATCATCGTTGGTGCTCATATGCAAAAGACGGTGGAGGATGAACCCATGGTATGTTAGATGACAAACTAATATGCAGGTTCATTAGCACTGGTTAAGCGTTTTGTTCTCTCTATTTCTTTTTAATTATATGTATCAATTTCAAGTTGTCGTTCGGTTTTCTATATGGGGCAATATGCTTGTGTGCCCACAAATAAATGGCTACCAGTGATATTCTAGGAAAATGATTTGAAATAAACCTATTAAAACACAATGCAAATGATATTATGGTTGGGGTTCGCCGACCCCCATAATTTTTTTTAAATTAGTAGTGTATATGTTATATTTCCGACCGACTCCAAAAATTTTGACAACGACCCTCAAAAAAATTTGACGACGACCCTATTGTTTTTTTTTTATTATCAACGACTCTAAAAATATAAAATTTTAAAGTTTGACAAATATAAACCGATAAGTTATAACAAAAATAATAAATATAAACTTAATATAATATTTTGAACATTTAACCAATAAATTTATTACCCAATAAGCTAATATTTTTAACCCCAAACCTAATTTTTATTGCCCAATTGTTCAATACTCATAAACTCATTAAATTATATATAACATATTTAACTCAAAAAATCTTGACAAAGCTCATAAACAAAGCCCCAAAATCACAACCCTTAAGTACTTCACACTTGGTAGAAGTGTGCTAGAGCACAGCCGCACCGACCGCAGTCACAACCCTTGAGTTCTTTATCTTATGTAATTTTGATGACTATTAAAGTATTTTTGTTTTGATAATTTGATATTTAACTTGATTTTATCTTTTAATGTGCGACCCGACCCTACCAAAAACAACCCAACCCGAATCATACCGAAAGAATTTATTTTTTACTATAGCCAATGGACTCTCAAAAAAATAAGCCGAACCTCCATAAAAGAAATTTATGGGTTCGCCACTAAATGTAGCATGTAAAATTCAGAACAATATCACGAAACAACAAACATGATCAGAACAATCGAATTCAAGAGCAAATGAATGAAATGATTCATCATAACACAATTTCACAAATCAATCAGTTAAAAACAATCAAGTAAATAAGATCTCGTTCTATTGCTCGAAAGTTCAGAGTGTTTACAATAGAGTGAAATTGACAAGTGTTACAAGTTACAAATCATAGCATTTATTTATACTAAATGGAACGTCTCGCCCCAAAGTAAAAGTTTTCACCGAATCTCTGGTTCTCACTTGCTTCAATGTTTTTCGCTAGCTAGATCATGTGTTTGCATAACATGTTTTAATTTTCCGAGCATCTAGACTTGACTGCTAAATAGAATTTTAATATGATTAAATTTGATCAAATTAACTCAAAATGTAGTATTTCAAAATAAATAAACTAGCTCCATCCAACAAAAACAAAGCTCCACTGATGACTTGGAATCCATGACCCATAAACTACTAAATTGTAGTCAAGGAATAAAACTGGATTGACCAACAATCAATCCCTTAATCTACATTTTACTTACAACTAAACATAATCACATTCACCTCGAACCATCTTGACCCTTTCTGGACACACGTCCTCCACCATTGTCATGTCCAAAGTATTATTGGTACAACCCGAATCAAGTTCAACACACTTGTAACACCTCACATATTCAGTGTGGACCGTTGTGTTTAGTTGGGGTTCGTCTACACCCATGAATTTTTTTAAACACGTATACAATTTAATCTCGACCAACCTCAATAAAATTTTCATTAACCTTCATAAAAATTTAACACCAACCTTAACGTATTTTGAAACTAAGGCCAAGCAAGTTTTGACATCGATCACAATAAAAATCAATTTAAAAGTTACAATTATTAACCTATTATAAAATAATTAAAATGAAGTGTAAGGATTGAACCTAAAGGATCGAAAAATCAATTCAAGATAATGAATACTAGCTGCGCGAGAAGTTCAAGTTGCTGCGCGAAAAATACATCTCGCGCGAGAACTAGTTTGTTTAGTATAAATAGCTAATTTGCATTGTAATTGTTAAGCTTTTTTCATTTTCTGATTTTCATGCATATTGTAATCATTCCAAAATCATAGAGCAATATACTTTGAAGTTATTTATAATTATGTTCATGTGTCTTAGGATACTACTTCATCTTCTTAGTGTGAGCAATTACCTTTCGCATTCTTCTCACGAGATAGATTGTGTTATTGTGATGACCCTTTCAACTGGTATCAGAGATTGGTATGCTCTAGATCGATTGATTTGAAGATTGAAGAAGTGATTTGAAGTGTTCGTGAACCTTGAATTGCTTGTTATTCAAAGTTCTACATGATTTCAACTGAATTTGATCATATTTGAAGATGGTGAAGCTGATTTACTTGGTGTCTGATGATTTGGTGATGTTTTTTGAGCTTAAACGATTAGAGACAATTAGGATCTTAATTGAATCTAAATCTATAACCGAATAGTTAATTAATCAAATTCTAATCAATTTGGTTAACGATTGAAGCACAAAACATTCAAAAATGAAGAAGTAAATTAGGCAAAAAGTTGGTAATTACTTGCGAAAAGTTCAGATTTCACAAGAGTTGGTTACAAAGTTTGTTACAAAACATTCCATTCACACAAAAAGTTTAAAATCTCGCAAAAATTAGTTACAGAACTTAGCGCTCGAAAAGTTTGTATTGTTCGCACGAGAACTTTGAGTTTGAGGAATTTTTGAGTTTAAAGTGAGAAAAATGGCAAATCTAAAGCATATCACTGCCACTCTGAAATCTCGATATTTAGATCGGTTTGAGAACCATGTCATTTACACCGAGATAGCTTAGAAGTTCAAAGAGTATACTAAGGCTAAGGATATGGGATGCTATGGAAGAGCAAATCATAGGAAATAAAGACATGAGATGTAACGCCCGAAATAAAGTCAAAACGAGCAAATTAATAATAACGGGCTTATCCGAGATTATTTAAAGAAAATAAGCAGGTAATGGAGTATGGAGCGAGTTGAAAAAGCTGGTGATTGAGGAGTTCGGTCCTCATAAGGTGGAAAAGGAGTTCCTGCAGCTGGAGGCGGGAACAATGACACATCAGCAATACACCATGAAGTTTAATGAGATCGCACGGCTGGTGCCAGATCAGGTGACGCCTTTGTCACAAAAGATTAAAAGGTATATCGAGGGCTTGCCGGCTGACATCCGCAGGCACATGATCGCCGGCCGACCAAGCACGTTCAGGCCGGCGGTTGACCTGGCGGGGAGGCTATATGATGAGCGGGAAGTGGTGGTGGCTGAGGTGAGTAAGAAAGGTGTGGGTGACCGGAATTGGAATGGGAAGACGTTTGGTCGGGGTGGTGCCCCGACGAGTAACAAGAGTTCACGGGTGGGATGACCGCCGTGTGGTCACATATGGTGCGGGGTCGAAATGGTGTGACAAATGTGGAAAGGAGCATATAAGAGAATGTAGTTTGTGATCAAATTTATGCTTCAAGTATGGGAGGATGGGGCATTTAGAAAAGGATTGTTGTGCGACCAGATGTTTTAATTGTGGTAGAGAGGGTCACGTGAGCAGGGATTGCAAGAAGCTGAGGGCTGAGAGTTCCGATGCGAATAAGAATATGGTTTGGACGAAAGGGTAGAAGGCGAGCGCCCAAGCTTTCATGATGACTCGAGAGGAGGCTAGGACGAACCCCGATATGGTGTCAGGTACGTTTCTAGTAAACCAAACTCTTGCATTTGTGTTATTTGATTCCGGTGCTAGTAGGAGTTTCAATTATGCTGCCTTTTGTGCTAAGTTGCCCATTAGGAGTAGAAGTTGATGAACCCTTCAATGTAGAAACTGCCATAGGTAAGTCTACTAGGATTTCTGAGATGCTAGAAAGTTGTGATATAGAACCAGAAGGTCATAAATTTTCTATTAGACCGTTCATGATGACCTTAGGCGGTTTCGATTAGTCCTAGGAATGGATTGGTTGGCAGACTACGAGGCTAATATCGTATGTTACAAGAAGATGATCAGACTGACAGTGCCTGATGGGAGTTCGGTGACAAATTATGGTGATCGAGTTACAACTATCCCGAAGGTGATTTTGATGGCGGTGGCGAGAAAGTGCATGAGGCATGGGTGTAGTGCCTTCTTGGCCTACATAAAGGATGTGGATACGCCAACACCACAACTGTCCGATGTACCAGTTGTGTGTGACTTTCTGGACGTGTTTCCCGAAGATTTACCAGGAGTGCCACCAGACCACGAGATCGAGTTCCAGATTTACATAATACCAGGTGCCCAACTTGTTGCTAAGGCGTCGTATCAGTTGGCTCTGACTGAGATGAAGGAACTAATGGAGCAACTCCAAGAGTTGCTTGATAAAGGGGTTCAATCGACCGAGTATTTCTGCTTGGGGTCCTCCGATCTTATTCGTGAATAAGAAGGATGGTAGTATGAGGATGTGTATTGACTACCGGGAGTTGAACAAGTTAACAGTGAAGAATCGGTATCCATTGTCGAGGATCAATGACCTATTTGATCAGCTCCAAGGTGCCAGTTGGTTCTCGAGGATAGATCTTCGATCTTGCTACCATCAACTAAAGGCTAAGGAGAAAGACATTCCTAAATCAACATTTCACACGGGTTATGGACACTATGAGTTTCTCGTTATGTCTTTTGGTTTGACCAACGCGCTAGCTGCTTTTATGGACTTGATGAATCGAGTGTGTCGGTGTAACACCCGATTATTTTTTTTAAAAGAGACTAGAAAGAAGAATATAATGAAGAAAAAGAAAGAAAAGAATAAAACCCAAGTCTAGGAGTAAAAAGTATCCAAAAGGACAAAATGTTTGAAAAGTGGGTGTAAAAGGTGGTATGGCCTCCCATATGTCACACACATCACCAATCTTCGGATTTTAGTGAGGGAAAGTGGCAAGAGAGCAGAAACTCTCGGGTATCTTGAAGAACAGAAAGAAAAGTACGAATTCAAGGTAAGAAATCATGGTTTTATGATGCTCTCAACCGGTTATGTCCTCGGGTTTATGCATATGTGTGTTTGTATGTGTTCGGGTATGTTTTTGGTGGGTTTCTATACGGTTGAATTCAAATTGCAGACGAGTTTGGAAGAAGCCATACTTAAGAGCTGTAAAGGTGAGTTCTAAAACCCCTCTTTTACTGGTTTTTAACTGATTTTGGGGCTGGAAATATAATGACTTATGTTTTTATGAAACTGGGTTTCGGACCCGTGTGCTTGATTGTGTGTATGTTGATGTTATGATGTGATGTGTGATTGTGTTCATGCATGATGATGTATGATGGTGTTTGTAAGGCTTAGAAGGTAAGAACTAAGCTTAGAATATGTTAAACGGTGATTGGGAATGGAAATCTGATATTTAGGGCTCATAAGTTTAAGATTAGAATCTGCCTAAGTATGCAAAAGTAAATTCGGATGAGTAATGGGAAGAAATGCGGATGAACAATTAATGCGGATGAGTATTAACTGCTAAGTAAGTCAATGCGGATGAGCATTGACTAAGGATGAGAAATTCGGATGAGTAAGGTTAATACGGATGAACAAGTCTAAGTATGAGAAATGCGGACGGAAATGCGGAAGAGTGAGGTTAATGCAGATGAGCAAGTCTATGTATGGGAAATGCGGATTAACTATAGTAAATGCGGAGGAACTATAGTAAATGCAGTTGAACTATAGTAAACACGGATGAACTATAGCAAATGCGGATGAACAAAAGGCGAATGCGGATTGTTAGGACTGTTTTCGGTACGGAGTACTAACTGATTTACGTGTGTACCAAACCAAATAGTGCGGAATCCTATTTGATTGGCGATCCAATCAGTGAGAACGCAAGTATAATCAATCTAATAGTGATTTAAAACATTATGAACGATTGTAAGATGATTTACTACGATCTATGAACTTGGAACAAGTGTTCTAGGGTCTCTGGATGGCTAGGGTACGATTTAGTGCGTAGGTATTCGAATTGTTACGTTATTCCACGAATTAAGTGGTATTTATAGGTTAGGGTTTCCATTCATACGACTTAACCATTAGCATGGTTCAGTCATGCGACTGAAGCATGCGGTTGATTCATCCGCACGACTGAAGGTCCAGTCGTGCGACTGAGTCAATCTCATGTCACAATCGTGCGACTGATCCAGTCTCCTGGTTCATTCATGCGACTGGTTCATTAGCATGAAGTATTCATGCGTATGGTCCATTAGCATTGTCCATTCACATGATAACTTCACACAATTAAGTTTAAACATGTTTCTCAACCATTATTGACTAAGAACTATGTAAACAACCACAAACCTGTATAATTAGTTCAATACACAATAAACAATGAAATATTAAACATTATAAGCATAAACCACACATTGTATTTCATTCATACCCATTCATTACATATACGTAAGACATGAAAGACATTTTACATTAAGCTCCTAAACTAGGTACATATGTATCAACAAACTCCCCTTTGGACCTAGTTTACATCTGTTGTCTAACATTCTTTATCAGCTCTTCAAATTTCTTGTACTTATCCTCCCTTGTAACTCCCGCATGTATTTCGAATGCAAAGCAGAGTCTTGTCACGTTTTGGAACAGGAGGGCTTGTATAATGTATTGCATGTCATAGAACAGTGACCACTTGTATAAAGTGTAAACATCGTCAGAAGAAAAGTTAGTTAGCCACATTGGGTCAAATACCCTAATAGTTTCCATATTACCTTTTCTGTTCAGAACTATGACCGCCTCACCTGTTCTCCAATCATAGTACCACTACTTAAAGTGTGGAGTGAAGTCCTGTGGCATTTCCCTTAGAGGGATTCTTGACATCATGCGTGGAGGACTCCACTTCAGCACTATCTTTGGCTTGCCAATATTGGAATCAACTTCAAACCGTCTGATATACCTCGTAGGTTGTTGAGGTTTGAAGTTGACCCACCTGGTGTGGTACTCTCTCTTCAAAGCAGCCTCAAACCAGCCTGACATCTTTCTTGGGTCAACATATAACAGCTTCAGTTTGGCTAGCTGGTTGAGCTCAAAACCAGGTAGAGTCTTTAGATCGTGTGGGA
>BJCM01210738.1:0-15034 GCA_018326385.1 Flaveria bidentis
TAGGAATCGATTAGAAACGGTTAATTGATTGCGTGGGTTTAATTAATTTGATTATTATCGATCTTTAATATTCAAACGGTTTGATGATTGAAAGCAAGTTTAATCGGATGCTTCAAGCTTGTAACCGTAGCTTTAACTCGATTATTATACACCTCAAGTTTCGAATCATGCCAACAAATCGATTAGAAATGGTTTTGGGTTCGTTAATCGGTATTTTAAATGGATTTTAGGGCCGCCGGACTTCGCCGGAGCCCCGCCGAAACCACCCGCCGGATTTGCGGGATTGGAAAATGGGGAATATTGGTTGTTTTAATAAGTTACACAACTGGTCCCTGCAATTTCGCCTTTAACACTTTATGCTCAAACTTAATTGTTTAAAGTTTCTAAATTCACAAATAGGCCCCCTTGACTTTTTAAATCCAAGTTTTATACATTTTTAAGTTTAATAAATTTTTACAAATTATAATTATTAATAACAATATCATTATTATTGATATTATTCTTAGTTATTATTATTATTATTATTATTATTATTATTATTATTATTCTTTATTAAGTAATAACTAACACTATTAACCTTCAATCTAAAGGATTAAAAGTAAAAAGAAAATAAGCATAAATGGCCCATAAGTTTCACGTATGGAAACAATGGTCCTTACAAGAATTTAATGATGTAAGCCTTTAATTAACTCAAAAATACAAGATGTTACATGAATATAGATCATTTCCTTCTGGGAATAAGTCTCCTACATATTTAATTAACACTTTATCTAGCTTATCCGAGCAGCAACGAGTAGCCCTTTCGAGCATCCTACAACACTTCATGATCATCTTTCAAGCACCAGCTGGATTACCACCAGTGTGTTGTCATGATCATGGAATCATACTGACTTCTCATGAACTCATTTGTGTTCGGCCCTATCGATATCCTTATGTTATAGAAAACAGAGATTAAACTTCAGGGGCGTGAACTCTTAGACTTGGGAATGATATGCCCTAGTAAAAGTGCTTACTCTAGTCTGGTTATTCTGGTTTGGAAGAAAGATAAATATTGGCGAATGTGCGTAGAATATCGAGCTTTGGATTGAGCCACCGTTTGTGATGAGTTCCAAATAATTGTAATTGATGAGTTGCTTGATGAATTACATGGAGCGCGTTTCTTTGCGAAACTTGATTGAAATCAGGGTTCAATCAGATTCATATGCGTGAAGACAGCATTGAGAAAACTGTATTTCACACCCACGATGAACATTATGAATACCTTGTTATGCCTTTCGGCTTATCAAACGCTCCGACGACCTTTCAAGCTGTCATGAATGATATCTTTCGACCCTTGTTACATGGGAAGGTAGTTATCTTCTATGACAATATCTTGATTTATAGTCCAACCTCAGACACTCATCTAGAAGACTTATATTTGGTCTTTACTATTTTGTTAGATAATCATATTTGCGTCAATCAAACCAAGTGTTCTTTTGGTCAAACCTTGGTTGAATATTTGGGTAATCTCATTGATGGCAGCGATGTTTCAATGGATCCAAAGAAGATTGAGGCGGTTTTGGATTGGTTGGCTACAAAATATTTGAAAGGGTTGCGGGGAATTCTGGGACTAACAGGCTATTATAAGAAGTTTGTCAAAAATTATGGAAGTATTGTGCGACCATTGATGGATTTGACCAGAAAGTATGCATTTACATGGAATACGGCTACTCAACAGGCTTTTGATCGGCTCAAAAAAGCTTTGGTTACCACTCCTGTTTTAACTCTACCTCATTTCACATATTCATTTAGTGTAGAATGTGATGCTTCGGGGCGTGATATCGGCATTGTTCTGTTACAAAACAATAAACTGATCGCTTATTTTAGCAAAGCCTTAAGCGACTGAAATCTGGTCAAATCTGCTTATGAGCGTGAAATGATGGATCTTGTGATGGTGGTTACACTGGCGGACTTATCTTACAGGAACTCGATTCACAGTTTACACAAACCAGAAGAGTTTAAAATATCTGCTACAACAATGGGTGTCCTCTCTAGATCAGCAAAATTGGGTAGCAAAATTATTGGGATACAACTTCGATATTCAACACAAACTAGGATGTGAAAATCGGTCTGCCCATGCTTTACCTCGACGTGCTAACTCGGGCGAATCAAACCAAGCAGTCTCCTCTCTTGTTTGGCTTCAAGGGGCTCAACTTATCGAGGAGGTGAAGCAAGATCATGAGGTTCAACAACTTCTTAACATTTTTATCAACTCCTTCTAAGTATCTAAGGTATTCGGTTAAACAGGGAGTTTTACATTATCAAAATCGGTTAGTCATCTCAAAAAATTCTAAATTTATTCCCCAAGATATAAAGAATTATATGTCTTGGATCTATCAAAAGCCTCCACAACCAATCATAAAGTTCAATGCTTCTAGTCAAAGACAACAGAGAGGGACTCAATCTCCTGGCCTAGGAGAATAGTACACATCAATCCATGGAAGATGAATCATCTGATCCAAAATGATTTAGTGAATGGAGTAAATGTCAAGAATTTTAAACTTCCGGATTTTTGTGTAGTGAGCGAGAAAGGTAAACAGACCAAGAAGTCTCACAAGGCAAAGAAAGTAAACTCCATTGACCTGCCTCTCAAACTTCTACACATGGATCTGTTTGGTCCGGTCAGCACCAAAAGCATCGCTGGTGATCTGTATTGTGATGTGGTCATTGATGATTACTCAAGATTCTCTTGGATGATGTTTCTAAAATCCAAATCAGAGACATTTGAATCTTTCAAACAGCTAGAAGCTACAATGGAATCTCTCTACAAGCTGAAAGTGAGACAAATTTGCTGAGACAACGTCACAAAGTTCATGAACAAGTGGATGGAGGTGTTCTTCAAAGAGAAAGGAATTGTACACCAATTCACATCTGCCTACACTCCACAAATGAATGGAGTTGCTGAACGAAAGAACAGGAGCTTGATAGAAATAGCGAGTACGATGCTAGCCGACGCGAAACTGCTTATCCAATTTTGGAACGAGGCAGTTGCCAATGCATGTTACTCCCTCAATCAAGTCTTGGTGGTCAAACGTCATGGTAAAACGTGTTATGAGTTGCTACAACGACATAAACCTAATTTGGAGTACCTAGAACCGTTTGGCGCACCATGTACGCTACTAAAGAAAACTCACTCAGGGAAGTTCAGTGAGAAGGCTGAAGAAGGGATTTTTCGAGGATACAATATACCGGACAAGAGAGTTTATAACAATTCAACGGATCAGGTAGAAGTGTGGTGCAACATTGATATTCAGAGATACACCACCCCCTGTTGGAAAGGGACCCTCATTCTTCTTCGAGAGAATTTATAAGTCCTTCAACATCACTAGAATGATGTACGATGTCTTAAACACACCGTCACTAGACTCGACAGCTTAAAGTGAAACTTCTAATCCTTTAGGGGGAGCACTTGATGTAAGAGATTCCTCCTCGGATGATGAAGAAGTGGAGACTGAACAGGTGAACCAGGAGGAACAGGTTCCTACCAATGAAAGTACACACGCATCAAATCCTGATGCCTTTGACATTTTGGAACCTCATACTCCAATAGCTACAGATCCTAAACCTGGGTTTAACAATCTAGATAATGAGGTGGTTGTTCCAACAACTCCCGGATCTCGCCTAATGTTTATCATCCTTTGGACAATGTCATTAGGGATGTTAGATCGGGAGTACAAACCAGAAATCAACTATACACAGTTGATTATGCCTCGGTAATGGAAAAAGGATACCTTCACAATGGAGCTTATCGATATTTTGTGTCTCAATTTGAGCCAAAATATGTTAGTAAATCATTAAACGGTAAGGCTTTGGTTAGTGCAATGCAAGAAGAACTCCTAAAGTTCAAGAAATTAGGAGTGTGGACCCTTGTGGACAAACCAAAATATGCTAAGGTGATTGGCACTCAATGGGTAATGAAATGCAAGAAAGATGACCAAGGGTAATAATAAGGAATAAGGCCCCACTTGTAGCCCAAGGATTTCGACAAGTCGAAGGCATAGACTACAATGAAGTGCTTGCACCAGTGGCAAGGATGGAGATCAATGTCTATCAACAAGATGTCAAGAGTGACTTCCTTCATGGTCAAATCCGTGAGACAATGTATGTCAGTCAACCTTAAGGATTTCAGGATCCTTATCATCAGGACAGAGTTTATAAGCTAGAAACGGCTCTCTATGGGCTCCATCAAGCCCCTAGAGCATGGTATGAGAAACTCTTAACTCACTTACTGAAACACGGTTTTCGCTGAGGAGTCATTGACTGTATACTGTTCATCAAAGAAAAATATGGCGACTTACTGCTAGTACAGATTTATGTTGATGACATCATCTTCGGTTCCAAAAATAAATAGTTATGTAAAGAATTTGAATCTGTCATGAAAGAAGAATTTGGGATGAGTGCCATGGGGGAGATGAAGTTCTTTCTCGGGTTACAGGGAAATAGATACCAAAGGGAATATTTCTACATCAGGCCAAGTATGAAGGCGATATCCTCAGTCGGTTCGATATGGAGCATGCTTCTACAGTTGGAACTCCACTTGCTACAAACCATGACGTGGCACCCGACGAAAATGGTAATCTGGTTTATGCCACTATGTACAGAGGAATGACCGGATCTCTCATGTACCTCACAGCCTCACGACCTGATATCATGTACGCGACGTGTCTTTTTTCTAGATATCAGGCGAAACCAAAAGTTAACCATCTCATAGGAGTAAAAAGGATTTTCCATTATCTTAAGGGTACTCCGACACTCGGGTTGTGGTATCCTTATGACGATGACTTTGAGCTTACAGCGTAAAGTGACTCGAATTATGGCGGTTGCAAAATGAATAACAAGTCAACATCAGTAGGATGTCAGTTCTTTGGTAGACGGTTAGTCACCTGGTAGTGTAAGAAGCAGGCCTCCGTTGCTCTATCAACATGTGAAGCTAAATACGTTACTACTGCAAGTTGCTGTTCACAAATCATATGGATTCAATAGCAAATGCGGGACTATGGTTTGCAATTTTCTATCACTCCTATCTTTATTGATTATTCTGCTACTATAGCTGTAACAAAAAATCCGGTCCAACATCCCAAAACTAAACACATCGGTATTAAATATCACTTTATACATGATTGTTTTTTAAATCAATTAATCGATGTGGTTAAATTAATACTGATTTTTTTCACGCGTCGACCTTTTCACAAAAGCATTTAATAAACCGAGGTTTTTATTTCTATTAGAGGTTAATGGCATGAAAAAAAAGTGATGTGATTTTTGAGGAAGAAAGTGCATAGTCCAACATATTTTTTTCATTTCTTTTATTTTCCTTTTTATTAAAATCCAAAAACACAAAAATATTTTCGGTTTTAGAATTTTAGGGGTAGAATAGGTTAGATTAGTATTAAATTTGTTGCTTTATTTAATTACTTAAACAAAATGAGGGAGGAGGACAGCTTAGCTAAAAGGAAAATAATCAAATCTCTGATATTGATGATTCAACGTTTATGGAATATGATAGTACACACGGAACAGATTGTTTGGGACTTTAAAAGATTTTAAATGATTAAGATGCAAAATTCATAGTATAAGTTTGAGAAGTTAAAGAGAAATAAAAGGAAAAATGATAGTAAAACTAGTATGCTACTAAGGTAACATAGAGAAAGTAGACCTAGAGGTTGCTTGTTCATTGTTAACACAATAGATGAGTAGACCTCATTTGTGGTGTAAAATTCAAACTAAGTTGTTCAACTCGCTGTGGGTTCCCATCTTGTCCCTTGTTAACACAATCAACACAGTTCCAATAAGGGGTGAATAGCAAAATAAACGCCACAAATGTGTGTGAACGACCATAAAATGAGCAAAGCATATGAAAAATGCAAAACGCAATCAAGCTAATAACTTAGGTTGTAAGAAGATAGGTCGTGTGTCTCTCTGCTGTGCGGTGGCACTAACTTAAGGATAAGCATAACCTAAATATTCTAGAATTCATTGTTGTTTGCGTCTCTCTGCTGTGCGATGGCACTGACCTGAGGCTTGGCATCTCTTTGAAAGCTCTTAGAATAGTTTCTTCTTTAAATATACCCGTAGACCGCTCAAAAATCAACTGAGGAACGTTGATTACCATATAAACGTGGGATCCACAAATGCTTGTTGAAATAATTAAACCTTAACTCATCACTAATGTGTGTAAAAAATCTATGTATGGATTTAAGAGGACAAGTATAGTGACAATCATTGGGAGCTGCTATTTTCGAAAGACAAAATCATTGTGTGCATCTTGTAGCTCTAGTATGATTTCCAAAATTTGCTATTGATTCTCGGTCAGAACAAGAATCTAGCATCAAAATAGTTTATTAAAATGTCCCAAATGATTCGAATATACCTGTATGCTTCCATATTGAATCGCACTAGAAATGATAAAATAGGATTGAAGTTATGTTGTCTAGGAAGTAAAATCGGTTAGAAGTACTCTAATAGGTTTAAATCCATCTCCAATCAAAAATACAAAAATTTATCTTGGTTTTGGTTTTTAAATTTCTAGTTGTTTTTATTTATTTATTTTTATTCAGTTGGTAGTTAAAAGTCAGACTATACATCTGGATTCAATCTGTGAATCACTCACTAAAAGAGGCCACGTCTGAGGTGACCAATCGGGTTTTAGAATTAAAAAGATCACGTCTGAGGTGATCATATAAGGTATAAGTTAAATAGATCACGTCTGAGGTGACCAATAGTTTTTCAAATTAAAATGGTCATGTATGAGATAATCATGGGTCATAACATCTTATAAATAGTTAACAAGTTAAATGTTTAAAGTGCATGAGGTCAAACTCATAAGTCTGAGCCATTCGCACGACAGGATTATAAGTTTGGACCAATCGCATGGTTGGATCATGAGTATGAGCAAATCGTACAATTGAACCATACGTATGGACCAGATGTATGATTGGACCATAAGCATGGGTCAATCCATGCAATTAGATCACAAGAATGAGTCAATCGCACGAATGGAGGGGAACGACTGAGTTAGTTGCACGACAGAACCCAGTCGCACGAATGGATGTGACCGACTGAGCCAGTCGCACCACTGAGCCCCAGAAACACGAATGAAGTGTGCGAATAGGTCGAGTTGCACGACTGAAGGTAAACCTAGTATAAATAGAGGGGAGTCGGTCACACATACTCATCACCCCTCAATCGCTTTCAAGTCGCACGAAAGCAAAGTTACTCTGCCCAAATCTCTTTTCAGTGTTTTAGCATCTTGTTTGTGACTCTAACGATTACTCTCTATATCTAGAGGTAATGTGAGATGAAAATCAACCTCAACGTTCGGTTTAATCAAGCCCTAATGACCTAAATTGGTCAAAACAAGAACCGAGACAAAGTTTTCAAAACAAACCATTAAAATGGACTAAATTGTTAATTTAAAGAGTATTAGGTGTTATTTTGAGTGTTTGTGAGTCTAATGAGCATAACCACAACATGTTGAGTATATACCAAGAACTAATTCTTAAGTGTCGAACAGAGCAGGCTGAGCTGGGCGAATGACTCAATCGCACGAATGAAGCATGCGTATGAGTTCAGTCATACGACTGGTATAACCACATAGAACAACATATGACTGAGCTCAGTAGCAGGCTCAATCGTATGACTGAGCTCAATCTCATGACTAAGACTCAATCGCATTGTCCATTTGCACGACTGAACCATATGATTCAAGTTCATTAAAATTCAAATGCCATTTACTTAGACAATTTCTAACGTTTATATATCTTGTGTTACAGAAACATGGCTAGCAGATGGAATATGAGCACGACGCACAACCTCTGTGCTCATCTTGACGTCACATCTTGGAATGCTTCTGAGTTTGCGGGGATTATTGCCTTTTTATGGAGATCGAGGATCTTCTAGGCCATATCTACACTGTGCAAACCATATAGATCGATTCAACAATCCTTTTGGGAAATCGTTGTAGTAGAAAGGTCTGCTGAGCCTCATCGCATTCGGAGTTCTATTTTTGGTCAGGAGATTGAGATAAGCGAGGATGATCTGAGGAGGGTTTTGGAGTCGGACGAAGATGGTGATGGCCTAACTAGACTACATCCCCTAGTTGGTTGCATCCCCAGACGGTTCGGGGATGTTTTCTTTGGATCAAGTACGCTGGGGACATTAATGCATGTGTGCTCAACAAGAGCAACTTGTGCCCCTAGTTCAACTACATGGCCCATGTGCTCCTCAAATTCAAAGCCATAAGGAAAGGAGGCTTTAATAAGATGTCTGATCAAATCCAGAATGCTTACGTAGCTCTGGTACTAAACCATCCATTTAATTTCTCTCAGATGATCTTCACGTATATGGTAGAGAATATAGAGGCCAAGGGAAAGGAAGGCTTCTGCATGTACCCTCATTTCCTGCAGATTATTATTGAGCAAAAGCTTCCTTTGCTGCCAAAGGAGAGAGTTGATGTGGTTACACTTGAGGTTATGGATGATACCATCCTTGGTAGGATGAAGGTGTAACAGGGCAAGCAGGTGAAGCCCCGGTGAGGAGATTGTTTGGGCATCTGGCCCGGGAAGACTACGTGGCGCCCGCTCATAGGAAGTGGCGTCACAATGACAGTGATTTAGATACTGAGCTTATAGTTTTACCCACCGACGATGAAGATGACAATGAAGATGGTGGAGATGCAGGCCCCACTCCATCTAGGGCCACTGCCACTGATATATCATCTCCACCATGCACTTAGGGTGGAACAGAGAGAGCTGTATTCCATCAAGACTTCCTGCAAGATGAGGAGGAAGAGTCAGATGAGGAGCCACTAGTAAGGACAGTACGCAGCAAGGTTGTTGCCACTAGTAAGGACAGTAGGCAGCAAGTGCCTTGAAAATTATATATCTGTGTTCATTGTTACTTATTATATTATTATCAACTCTTAGAATAAATTCCGATTCATCTTATCTAAGTGTAACATAAGTGTTTCTCATAGAAAAACCAAGTGTTAAGTGACAAAACCGATCCTGCACATCATCCAGAAGAGTATGAAGAAGTCTGCTAATAGGCAAAGGATGATGAGCTTCTTGAAGGTGTATGGATTCTCCAGAAGGAGACTCAGTCCTATGTCTCTGTCCTACAAGGATGAGCATATCAGAGTGATCAAGCAGAAGATTCAAAGAGGTTAACTTGTTGATTACACTCCCCACCAAGTCAGGTCCCTCATTAAGTTGAGATTAAGGTTGAACAATTTGAGACAACACAACCTGGATCTCTTGCTGAACCTCAGCAAACTTCCACTTCTAATCCATAGCAAGCTTCTATCCCCTCTCAGTCTGACCCTATGAGAGCGGAAAACCCAACTGAGAAAGACAATGAAGATCAATCAGGTGCTGCGGGCCAGTCTTAGTTAAAAGGTTCAAAGAGGAGAAAAAGGATGGCTTCCAAACCAAAGCCAATGGAGAAGAAGAAAGAAGCATCCATCTCCAAACCTTAAGATGAGTCAGAACATCCTGAGGATGTGTAAATAGAGAATGCTACACAACCTCCAATTCAAATAGCTCATCTAGCATCAGGAAGACCCATCTTGTCCTTGACATACATTACAAATCCAAAAAGATGGCATGTCATCAGAGATCAAGTATTTAAAATATTTACACATGGCATGATATGTTTACTCTGCCTTTACATGATCTCTTTGACATAAGAAGAAATTTTGAGAGTGTGAGTGATCCAGATCATCTCATGAAGAAAAGGATGGTCATTATCCTATTGAAGACTGTCAATATCTGAAGTCTTCAAGTGTTTTGGTAGCATCAGCCTAGGGGGAGTTTGTAAGGATTAAATATAAGGGCTGATGCAATCCAAACACCTAAAGTCTCTCCTGCATGCATGCACAAGTGTACTGAAGTAGAATGCTTCGGAAGTTTCACACCAGCATCAGAAATATTCTAAGTGTGAAATCTTCCGAAGCCAAGACCAACATCTTCCAAAGACATAGATGAAGTCTTCCGAAGCTTTAAAGAGAAATTCTTCCAAAGCAAACACTTGAAGATAGATTTCTTCCTAAGACTTTTGAACACATGCTTTATCAGATGTAGTTTTCCATAAAACTGGACCCCTTTCCGCTACAACTCTATAAAGTCACCAACTTTCATAAGTTGGTGAAAAGGTCCATGCTTTTGGTAACTGTACATTGAGGTCTTGAGTCTGTAACTTTCTACTTTATGTACTTTATCCTTTTTCTAATATATTAGGATGTGAGCTATGGAATGCCATAGTTACTAGTCAAAAGGCAATCTACCTTTTGACTCTACAATTGATTTTGTTTGTTGTCTAGTCAATTGTATCCAGTTGGCCTTCAAAGTATGGCCAGCTATAACATGTAGTATATGTATCTCAAGTACTTGTAACTTTCTAGTATACTTTGTAACATTTGTAATAGAACTTGATAAAGCAATATACTGCAATCTTGAAAACCAACTCCTTGTAGGTTTGCTATATTGCTTTTGTGTTCTTACTTGTGTTCTTAGTATATATATATATATGTATATATATACATATATACATATATATACATATACACATACATATATATACATATATACATATATACATATATACATATATACATATATATATATATGTATATATATATATGTATGTATATATATATGTATGTATATACATATATACATATATACATATATATATTTATATGTATATATGTATATATGTATATATGTACATATATACATATATACATATATAAGTTAGAATTTCTACATGCTTTTTGTTAAATGTAGAAATTTCAGGTTAGAATACATTTTAAATGTTCTTCTTGTTTTTCTCTGCAGGATAAAATGAGTAGGCTGGATAATGTAAAAGAAGTTGATAGTATTGTCTAGGATATGCTTGATAGATTCAGCTAGAAAACTAAGTAAATAGTAAACTCGTAGCTTAATTAATAGAGCAAGAAACTTGATAACTTATATAATCTCCTTGATATTTTTGGTCTTCATAAAGATTCAAGTCCTTGTTCAAAATGGGTTGAGAATGTGATATCTCTGTTTTGAGTTATTCTTATCTAAATTATCTTTGTGTCAAATCATTTCACCCTATCTCTAAAGCTATACACTTTCTCACCTCTATACTTAAGATGCTCCTTGTTGTATTTCTTTTGGTGCTTATCTCTTCTGCTATGTGTGAACATTGACCTGGAGTGATGATCTCCTCTGCTGTACGATAGTACTGACCTGGAGCTCTCATCGGCACAATATGACTATCTTCTTTGTTATACGTAAGTATAGACCTAAAGCCCTCATCTGTAAGACTCAAATTGATCAACCCCACTTTTATACATAAGTATAAACATGGAGCTCTCATCATTTGACACTTATAAGGGCTTTGCTTCTTATGAAGAAAGACCTATGATGCTTTTGAGAGAAAGAGTCAAGCAAAGCGTGTCATTTGTTCAATACATCATGACAACATGATAAGTTTCTTTGCCAAATATCTGTGACGACTGGGGCTTTTTATGTTTTCTTTAAAATGAATCAAAACATGATAACAGCAGCTACGATGCTTGTAAGGACCCATTCTCGGGACGCTCACAACTAGTCAATCATCACACATAAAACATATATTTACATTAACTTTACTAAAACCATACAACAGAAACAATTTAGACAACCATTTCATTTCCTTTAAATAAATATTTTTTGCAAAATAATAAAACGTTCATTACTGTTGGGTTTTGCTACATATTAATTAAGCTAGTTTAACCATTTAAACATAAAAATCGCAGCGGAATATAGGTTTAAGATATGGTTAGTAATCTGAAAATTTTCACCATTTAAAACACAAAGAAAACCAAAGAATAAGGATCATAAACATATGTGAAATAGTGTGCTATCAAACAAATCAAAACAACCATAGGGTGTTCATAGAAACAACCTTTCTTGAACAAGTGTTGTAGATGTTTGAGATAAAGATGAAGATGAAGATGTTGTTGAATATCAAGCCCCCAAGAGAGAGAGCCTCAAGTTGTGATACCCACAAGCTCTTCAAACACCTTGCTTGTTAGGATGCAACACCAAAGAAACCTCTTCTATAGCTCCTCCAAAAATGAAAAATTTCAGCCCCTTTTCAGCTTGCAAAATCCAACAATCAACCTTGTTTTGGGAGGTTCTTTTGCTTGTGTGTGTGAGAGAGTATGTCTTGGAGAGAGTAAAGTTAGAAGAGTGCAAGTATGGACGAAGTTTTGAAAGAACCAAGACTAAAAGACCCCACATGGGGCGGCCGAAAATTGGTTTAAAAATGGGTTCCCCCTATTTTGAAACTTTTATAAACTTGTACTTCTTCAGCCCCTTAATTTATAAAATTAAACATAAATAATGAAACAAATAATATAGAATGAACAAACTATCCATATAATATTGTTCTATTACAAAGCAATGTTTTAGAAAACCCATTTTCTAAATTGGTGTCAATGTTTATTTGTATGATCTCATCAAAAAATAAACATTTATTGGTGTTTGTGTAGCTTTTTATTGGGTATGACTCGACTTGTATCATAACGTACTAACCACATCAATCTTGTATGTGTCTTGGGCATACAAGATCCAACAATCTCCCACTTGCAAAAGATTTATAAAAGATTGATGCAAGCAGTAAATACCGCCTAACAACGGTTTACTACCCTTAATACGTATGACTAAGTGCATTCAATAACATCATCTCCTTCAAGTACCATAGTTGAAATGATTTAGGTGAATCAATCATTTATCCATTTGTCACAGATGTCATGTAAAATCCTAGAGTCATAGAGTGATCATTCTCCATTGATTTAACTTTATCAGGCGTTAGACATATTACTCTCAACGAATAAGAGGGACAAATCCCATCTTGACTACATACGTCTCTCACAGTTATTTTATATCATACCTGAACTCAGACTTATGTACTGCCATGTTTCAGACCAGCGAAGAACTAAGTCAAAGTATAATATTCGGTAAATATCAGGAACCAATATGTGTCTCAGGTCAGAGGATACCAAATGATGGTCGCCTTTACTCAAAATTACTTATGATCAATCAGGAAGATTCCATGTAGTAACATTTGAGATGCAGGCCAGTCCAATATTTGCATCCCACAAATATATCTATGAACTTTGGCAGCAACCTTTTGCTCTATATTCATCCATATGAATATCCACCAATCGAAGCTCATAATAGCATTACCTTCATACTTGTTCCCATAAGCATGAACAACTACGAACGTTCTGAGTAAATAATTTACTCATGGATTTTAAACATGTAAAATAGGAATATTAGTTGAATCATTATAACCAAATAATTCATTCAAGTAAGAAAGGATTACAATATCTCAATACATAAATTAAAGATCAAATATAGTCACTAGAATATTGCAGTCCCATGGCACAAGCATGACTTTCATGCTTTGCCTTTTCAAGAAGCTTCAAGAGTGGATCCGCAATGTTTTGATCCGTGTGAACTTTGCGAATACATATCTTTCCCTTTTCAACTTCATCCCTTATGTAGTTGAATCTTCATACAATGTGCCTAGTCTTTTGATGTGCACGGGATTCCTTGATTTGAGCAATCGCACCCTCGTTATCACAAATAATTTCTAGGGGGTCATGAATGGAAGGGACCACCCCTAGGTTGGCAATGAACTTCTTTAACCATGCAGCTTCGTGAGCTGCTAATGAAGTGGCGTTGTATTCTGACTCTGTTGTTGATAATGCCACCATATCTTGCTTAGAGCTCTTCCAAGATATTGCTCCTCCATTCAAGAAGAAAATGTACCCCGATTGTGATCGTGAATCATCTCGATCAGTTTGGAAACTCGCATCCGTGTAACCCTTTACTACGAGCTCCTCCTCACCCGATCCATAAATTAGGAACATATCTTTAGTCCTCCTTAGGTACTTAAGTATGTTCTTAACAGCCATCCAATGACTGCTTCCATGATTTTGTTGGTATCGGCTTGTCATGCTCAAAGCGCATGACACGTCAATCTAGTGCATATCATAGCATAAATGATGGATCCTATAGCAGACGCATATGGAATTCCATTCATTTTGTCTTGCTCATCCTTTGAGCTTGGACATTGAGTCTTACTCAATATTGTTCCTCTTTGAATAGGTACGGTACCTTTCTTAGAGTTTTCCATCTTGAACCTTTTCAAGATATTATCAATGTATGCACTTTGATTCAAACCTATCAACCGCCTTGATCTATCCCTATAGATCTCTATTCCTAAAATATAGACGGCTTCACCAAGATCCTTAATGGAGAAACAGCTTCCAAGCCAGGCTTTTACACCTTCCATGGTTGGAATGTCATTCCCAAATAGTTGGATGTCATCGCAATACAATACTAAGAAAATGGTGATGCTCCCACTAGCCTTCTTATATACACATGCTTCAACAGCGTTTTTGATGAATCCAAATTTGATTATTTCTTCATCAAAATGGTGATTCCAACTCCTTGATGCTTGCTTGAATCCATAGATTGATTTCTTTAACTTGCATACTTTGTTAGGATGTTTTGAGTCGACAAAACCTTCAGGCTGAACCATATAGACATCTTCCTCAAGATATCCATTTAGAAAAGCGGTTTTGACATCCATTTGCCAAATCTCTTAATCATAATGAGCAGCTATGGTAAATAATATCCTAATAGACTTTAGCATTGCAACTGGTGAGAAGGTCTTATCATAATCAACTCCTTGAGCTTGAGTGAAATGTTTTGCTACAAGTCTAGCTTTATAAGTATCCAAGTTTCCATGCATATCGGTTTTCTTCTTGAAACCCACTTACTTTCAACTATCTTGGAGTTAAGAGGTGGTTCAACCAAGTCCCACACTTGGTTGTCATACATGGATTGCATCTCTACGTTCATGGCTTCAAGCCATTTGTCACAATCCAAATTGGACATTGCATCATGATAGGTGGTTTGTTCATCGGAATCTACCACATAGCATCCATCTA
>BJCM01210740.1:0-24780 GCA_018326385.1 Flaveria bidentis
ACAAAGTCAAGAAACACCTAAAGGTGTTAGGCAAGATCATTGCATGGGCATATTTTGAGGATCTGAATGAGTATGCAGTTAAGAGAGAAAAATGCATAAAGTACTTTAGATTCCCACACGATCTAAAGACTCTCCCTGGTTTTGAGCTAAACCAGCTGGCACGCCTAAAGTTGTTGAATGCTAATCCAAGAAAAATGTCAGGCTGGTTTGAGGCTGCACTGAGGAAAGAATACCACACCAGGTGGGTAAACTTCAGACCTCAACAACCTAAGAGGTACATCAGAAAGTCTGAAGTTGATCCCATTACTGGAAAGCCTAAGGTAGTGCTGAAGTGGAGTCCTCCGCGTACAATATCCGAAATCCCTCTAAGGGAAATGCCATAGGACTGCACTCCACACTTCAAGTGGTGGTATTACGATTGGAGAACAGGTGAGGCAGTCATAGTTTTACAAAAGGAGAGCCAAATGGATACTATTTGGGTGTTTGACCCTATGTGGCTGACCAACTTGTGTGCAAACAATGTCTATACCTTATACAAGTGGCCGCTATTCTATGACTCGCAAGATATCGTACAAGCCCTCAAGTTTCAGAACGTGATACGACTCTGTTTTGCATTCGAGATACATATCGGGGTTACAAGAGAGGAAAAGTACAAGAAGTTTTAAGAGCTAATGAAGAATGTTAGATAATGATGTAAACTAGGTCCAAGGGGAAGTTTGTTGATACATGTGCACCTAGTTTAGGAGCTTAATGTAATATGTCTATCATGTCTTACATATATGTAATTGAATGGGTATGAATGAAATACAAAGTGTGGTTGATGTTTATAATGTTTAATATTTCATTGCTTATTGTGTGATAATTTATAGTGAACTAAATATATAGGTTTGTGGTTGTTATACATAATTCTTAGTTAATAATGATTGAGAAACATGTTCATACTAAATTGTGTGAAGTTCTCATGCAAATGGACCATGCTAATGGGCCATACGCATGAATACTTCATGCTAATGGACCAGTCGCATGACTGAACCAGGAGACTGGATCAGTGGCATGATTGAGACATAATATTGGCTCAGTCGCACGATTGAACCTTTAGTCGTGCGGATGGATCAATCGCATGATTCAGTCGTACGATTAGAAGACCCTAACCTATAAATACCACCTAATTCATGGAAAAACGTAACAATTCGAATACCTACACACATAGTTGTACCCTAGCCGTCCAGAGACTCAAGAAAATTGTTCCAAGTTCATAGATCACAGTTGATCGTGTTCTAATCATTCGTAATGTTCATTAATCATTAGACTGATCTGAACTATGTTCTCTCTAATTGGATCGCCAATCAAATAGGATTCCGCACTATTTGAGTTGGTATACGCGCAGAATCAATTAGAACTCCGTACGAAGACGATCCTAACAGAAGTCAAAAGGCTATAAAAGGCACAGTTGTGCTAAGAGTACTTATTCACACAAAAACTTTCACAAAAATTTCCTCTCAAAATTTCTTAGTGTTAACTCATTGATATCAGTGATACTCATTCGTAGAGGGTTGTACTATTAGAAAAAGAGATGATGGAGAATACATAGATTATTGATGACATGTATAGGTGTATGCAAGAGAAGGATGAGACAATCAAGAGCTTAAAGCTTCAAAAAAAGTTTATGTTCAACTATGCACATATTATGGAGCAAAACATACGAGATCTCATTTCCTGTGTTTATTCTTCGTTTACTTGAAAACAAACTACAAAAGTTGGATAATCTAGTGGATAACAAACTACTGGTCATGAATCTACTTATGATACTATTATGGCTAAAAAGCTTGTTTTTGATCCAGTTATGACCGAAAGGACAATAGCACTACTAATGTTAATTAAGAGCCTTCTTATATTTTTCCTATTCAAGCTACTGAGGATCAACCTATAACATTTACTAAAGTGGCGTTTGTGGAGCTTGAGCATGTGTGTATATCACTAACCCTGTTGATGATGATGATGACTTTAATTTGATTGATTATGGGTTTAGAGATAAAGATGGTGATGATGATGAAGATGATGATGGTGATGAAGTATATAATAAGGATGGAGATGATGATAAGAAGGATGATGATGATGATTAGGGTGGTGATATGGGTTCAACTGCTGGTGCTTCTAGATCATCGGGTACCGACAATATCTCCAAATTAAGTCCTAATGATACAGTTTACTATAAACCTGATGATATAGTTGACTGAGAAGATAATAGATCAAACTACTCAAAGTGTTGTACGTCAGGTCAAAAATATTATTTTGAAGCTCCTTGTCCACTAGCTTGTGTACACACGCTAAGACATTCCAAACCTTTCACACAGTATGGAAACTCACAACCTAAGTTGGATGTTGAGAAGAAGATATATGTAATAAAGAAAAAGGATGGAGCTTTAGAATATTATCAGTACAAGCATGACTTTCATACAGTTAGTGTTTCAAAAAAGGAATTGGATACGAGACATGATATGGAGACACAGTAAGACCAACTTCAAAGACTACAAAACTGCCAAATATAAAGTCCTTGAAGATGAGACTCGTATAGACCTAAACATTACCAAGACAATGAAGATAAGGGTTTATATACAAAGAGGATATGTTAGGAAGATCCCTATAAACGCTCCTCTAGTGGTTAACAGCTTGTCGAAGCTTATGTGGTGGAGTTGTGAGAAGGAGACGGGTCATGCTTTAATTCTTTGGGTGTATAAAGACTACCGTATCATCGACCCTTTGGATCTGCTTAAGTTTAGAAGGGATTATTTGATGAGGTTGTAGGCTTGTCCGAGTGCATCTGATGAATTTGTTCATTTTTTGATAGAATTGTTTTGTTGGATTATTACGAACCGTAGACAACAAGATGTATGCTTATGGGGCAGTTATAACGTTGTAGACGTGGACTTCTAATGCATTGATTCACCGAGCGTAGGGGATATTATAGGGATTGAACCTAGAGGACCAGGAAATCAAATAAAGATGATCAAGATCAAATCACGTGAGAACCAAAGCTTGTCGCGCGAGAACTTGCTTCTCTTGCAAGATCTTTGAAGTCGAGCGAGAACTATACGAGAACTTTATAGATTAGTATAAATAGTTAGTTCTTATTGTAATTTGTAAGATTTTGTTATTTTCTAATTTCACACTTACTATAATTGATTCAAATTAGAGAGCAATACAAGGAATATTATTTACATTTGTGTTCAAGTTCATTTGATTTTTACTCAATCCTCTTACCATGAGCGATTACATTTCACATTCTCCTCACGCGAGCGATTTGTTGTTATTATTGATCCTGAAATAGATGAATTAAAAATAAAATTTATAAAATATATAAATTAATACTTAAAGAATGAACATGAAGAAATCTAGAAAATGTAAATGAAAACAAATTAAAGTAAACAAACACCTTATGAACATTTATGAGCACAAACGAATGAATGTGAACTCTATCCATGTTTTTCGTTTAGCTAAACAAATGAGATTTATTGTGAAAGTTCGTTTATTTATTAACATAACGAACGTGAACAAACTTCCCGTCTAACGTTCACGAACTATGCGCTGAATGTTCGATTCATTTTCAACTTTTAGTGGAAGGAATAAACGATTTTGTGAGTAATTTAATAAGTTATGTAATTTTTGTTTGTAGTTTTTTATAATGATTAGGTCATCACATTATATACTATATTAATTAGCAACATGATTGCTATAGTAGGTTTATTAGTTTTTTTTATTTTGTCACAAAGGTTTGATTAAGTTTTTTTTTTCAGTCCCTCAACATTTAATTTTAAGAATTTCAATCTTTGTACAAAGAAATAGTATTTTATGAATTTGTTATAAAAGGTAAATGAGTTTGTTTTTTTAGTTTTCATTCTCACAATTTTACATATAAAATATAATTTACATTTTTGGCAACACAGTTTTCAATTCTTTGATATAATTTTCTTTTGAATGCATAGTTGTATAAAAATGGATTTTTTGGAACTATAAGCTATAGCGATCAGGGGCGGATCTACGCCCAGGGGTACGGGGTCAAGTGACCTCATTCATTTTTGAGATAGTAGTGGACCGTATGATATCGTAATTTCGAGTGAACCCATAGTTTTACTGGATGTGAACCCATATTATTATAAAGTTCTAAATATAACAACTCTTTGACTTTGGTTCACTTGTCATCTTTGTTTGTGCGCCGCGCCAAGGTTTGTTGCAGGTCATCAGTTCGAGACTTGCAAGTGTTTTTTAACACTTCTTTTAAATTATTAAAATTACCTTTATACTCTTACTTTTAATACATTTTAACCTAACTCAAAACCCTCCTCCCTCATATATGCACTCTTTGTTCAAAGCTAACCTCAGCCCCCCATTGCTGCACCCTCCAAGCCTCCGGAATCCAGCCTCCATCGATCCACTAGCGGCTAGCCGGCGACCATCCGTCGACCCTCAGAGCTCCGACAACCCTTCAAGATTAGTTTTCTAACTTTCTTACTCTTGAGTTAATTTGTTTCTTTGTTTATTTTCTAGATTACGTTTAGATTAAAAGATTTAATCCTTATATTTTGATTCTATAAATATGGTTGTTTTCTTTCTTGTTAATCAATTTGTTTTAGTGACTTTGGTACCTAGATTTTGTTCAAGCCCTAGATTTTGTGTTAATTAGCTTATCACAATTCATAAAATGTGTATGCTTTTGTAAAAAGTGATTAATAAAAAGTCAAAGGTTTTTTTTCTTGAATTTTTTATAAGAACTGTGATTCTAAATGAGTATTGTTTTCTATACTTTTCTATGTTGTTATTGGTTTTAATTCTTAGTTAATCTTTACGTGTTTCTTATTGAAACAGAACTTGAGCATCGTTTTATCTATTTTGCTTAGCACTACTGCACTACATATGAAAATGTTACACTCTATCACTTTACAGTTTATTATTGGTTTTGATTCTTAGCTAAGTGTGATTTTCTTTATTATTACTTGATGTGATTAGGGTTAGATACTTAGATATGATGGGTGTAATAGTGATATAAAATATTTGCCTTTATTTGTTTAAAGTTTCAAAAGGTTTCTTATTCTCACATACGGCCATGTCTAAAAGATGTGATTCTAGCATATTTGCTTTAATTTGTTCAATTTTTTGTTGTCATTAGTGATTTTTTGTAGAAACTATAGTGATTATAATCGTTAATTTTGGTTATTAGTTCTAGTGGTTCTAGTTTAAACTTGATCATATTTAGTGGCGTTATAATAACCTAATAATTGGTTCAATATATTCCGACCCGACCCGACCCGACCTTAGTCAAACCGATTGGAAGACCCTAAAAATTGAATGTTATTTTGTTAGAAATCTAATCACCAAAAAATAGTGACCCCATAGAAAATAATTCCTGGTTCCGCCACTGATAGCGATAACGAGTGTAGTTATTGTTACGGTACCGTAAGATATTGAACGGAATATAAGCAAAAACAATTGGCATATTTATATTAGCAGTAACAAATTTTCACCTTTAATGTTTTTAACAAGCCATGAAGTCGAGGCAATAACAACCAAAGCAACGTAACGTAGCATTGGAAAAAAAATGACATATTCCCTTTCGTGTAGCGCGGGCAGCAAACTAGCAAGTGACTAGGTACTAATTTATGTAAGTGACTATCTAAACACATGTGACAAATAATCACACACGATTCCATTTGTTTTCTGCCTCAGTCCTATGTATACTCTTCCACTAGTTTTTCTTTCTTGGCTTATCTGTAATGAAATAAAAACACTTCTAACACTTATCTCATGATCATGACCATGATCATGATCATGTTCCTTCCATTTTGCTTAAGAATATGGTCCACTTCAGGTGGGAAAATAATAGTTCATAAAGTAATTTAACAGTACACTTTTATATATATATATATATATATATATATATTGAATTAAATGAATTTAAAAGGAAATTACGTACGTCATGTTACGCAGTTGATTACATGCCCCTTCTTTCTTAAGATTGATTGATCTTTATTCTAAAAGAAATATTAACAAAATATCTTACATACTTTGATTGATCAATAATACATTTAACTTATTAAAGTATTTTCGTGATTGATATAAAGGTTTTTATTTATGATTTACGTAGAAACGTAGTTAAAGAGTTTAATATATTAACTTGAGTTTAAGGAACTTAACCTTATTTTTAACTTAAATTAGCACCAACAATTGCCTGTTTCAAGTAACAGGCTCACATGTTCGAACAGTAGCTGAATCATTTACTTGTTTTTGTAAACGGAAAAGATGCACCTTAACCCCAAACATGTTTTCTAAGCACACGTTAGCCTTATCGATCCATTTATGACCCAAAATAGAGTTAAAAATTATGTGATATATGTGTATATTACAAGGTTAGCCTCACTAAATCGTGATGGTACTTGAGGGAAAAAAATAAACGCATAGCATGGAAATTTTTTAATTTCTGTGATGGTGGAGGATAATTACACATCAAGGCTTAAGAGTAAATAGTAAAATAGTTTTGATTCTGAATTTTGAGAATAAATTTATAACCCTTTTTTATATGTTTTGTTTTCAAATGTATTTTTGAACAATTATACGGGTGAGGAAAGATAAAAACATGTTAATCCCAACCCAAAGTCGACATGTTTTTATCAAACTGAATAGCTACATCAACTTGCTTATGGACGTAATTAACCCATTTAATTAAACTTTACACTAACAGGTTCTTTACCCGATTGTAGAAATCTTCATTCTTTCGTGCAAGACGTTTTAAGTAAGCAGTGGAATATTCAAAAAAATCTAGATGTGATAGCCCACTCAATTCCACTAACTTTTACATTTTTGTTGAAGTCTTCCTCTTGTTAGCAAAAAGTGTAATTAAGCATTATATATTCGTGATATTGTGATGATTGATGAGATGACAAGAACTAGTTACATTTTTATCTGGTGGAGATTAATGTTGCTCTCATTTCCATTTGCCGGGAGATGTTTCAACGTTTACATTTTGTTCAAGTCTTCCTCTAGGTAGCAAAAAGAAAGTTGGATGTAATCATTATCGATTAATAAAATTTGTGATGATGAGATGTCAAGCACTAATGATACTTGGAATTTCACCAAAGGACTAATGATGGTAGCAAAAATATATTTTCATATGTGTTTTACATAATTTGTAAAACATAATATACCTATAAAGATACTAGGAATTTCACCAAAGGACTAGTTCGTTGATCATCTTGCAGTGAAGAAACCAGCCATCGGTATTTTATTGGTAGTATTATGTGGGGAAAGCGAACCGCATGTAAATAGTTCTGTGAAAATTACATAGAATTTTGTACCATAAGTTCTAAGGATCTAAGAGCCCACAATTTTCTACTTAATTTGAGAAATTAAACAAAATCTTCTATGCTTTTAACGTTCTTGAAATTCTATTTGTATTCATATAAATTCTTAACCTTTTTGGTATCATTTGCCTTCTCTATGAAGAGATTAATCTTGATAAAAAAACTTAGTTTAAGATAATCATCAAGTTGTTAGGATAGATAATTATAGAGTTTTATTTAATTTGACATGTTTATTAGTTTTATTAAATAGGATTATTTTAATAGTTTATTGAGTTTCCTTGATGGAGTAGGTTACTTAGTTTCTAAGGGTTATTTAGTTATAGATAGGATCATTAGCTTCTTTTTATTTTAAGAGCTTTATTGATATATTGATAAAAGAGTTGTGAAAGTTTTTTTTTACACAATCATTGAGTTTTGTTCATGTTTTGAGTTAATTAGTTGGTGTGAGATTTCCAGTTGTGTTTCAACCGACCTGATTGCAACAATTGGTATGAGAGCAACCAACTTGACAAGCAGGTGAATTAAATCAAAGGTATTTTAGAGTTGGGTATTGATCAAACAACAAGCTTTCAAGGTAAGAATAGCAGCAGGTTTTATTGAAACGGTTTTTGGTAGAAGCAAACCAAAAGAAGTGCTAGAAAATTGATTAGCAGGTGGTTGAGTGTTCGTTTGGCAACCTAGAAAACAATTGGCAGTGCCTAGTTTTTGGTTTTTTTGCAAGTAACCAGGGTAGAAACTCTTATAAAAAAGACAGAAAATAATTTAAAACTATTGTTGTCGGTGGCACGGTGGGTATAATAGGTGGTGTGTTGTTGCTAGCACAATGGCTATGGACCATATTATGGATGCCAAGTGTGGTGATATTCTAGTAGTGTAGATGGTTGAAGAATACCAAGGCATGGTATGTCATATCCATGATGGAACAAGTGAAGATCAAGGAAGGCATGCATTTACTCGATCGGATTACCATACTCACAGCCAAAGGAATTGCGATACGTGTTAGGGTAAAGGTCACAAGCATGTTGAATTTACTAGGAGGAGCATAAATAATACAACCAAGGATCAAAGAACATCCACGACTGGCGGATTAGGAGGATTTTAATCGAAGGTGGGATCAGTTATAACACCAATGATCAATGTTGAAGAACTAGGTGTGTTACATGGTTTTCAAGATCCAGGTGAAACAAATCAAGATTAAAGGGGAATGAAGAGATTAATCTGGAAGATTAAATTTTAGTTTAAGATAATCATCAATTTGTTAGGGTAGATAATTATAGTGTTTTATTTAATTCGTCATGTTTGTCAGTTTTATTAAATAAGATTATTTTATAGTTTATTGAGTTTCCTTGATGGAGTAGATTACTTAGTTTCTAAGGGTTGTTTAGTTATAAATATGGTCATTAGCTTCGTTGTATATTAAGAGCTTTATTGATATGTTAATAAAAGAGTTGTGAAAGTGTTGTTCACAAAATCATCAAGTTTTGTTCCTGTTTTGAGTTAATCGGCTGGTGTGAAATTTTTACTTGTGTTTCAGCTGGCCTGATCGCACACACTTTATATTACTTGGATTATGTAGTGGTAGTTAGCTGGATCTTCAATTAGCAATCCTAACGAAATTACACTACCACAAGACTAGGCTTTTTTCGACATGAATTTTTGTAGGAAAATTGTTGGAAAGTAGAAAATTTGCGAATATTTACCAACAAACATAAAAATATTTATTATTTTATTGTTTATTAACAGATATATGGAAAACGTGTCTGTAAGGATTATACTTAGAGATTAATACAACTAAAGAACTCTCAACATGCACATGTGAAGTACAAGAAAGTTACTTCAGAAGATTTTATATAACTCAGTGAATTTAGTTAATGCTTTTATCAACTGTAGATTAAGATGTTGAGTCTGTAACTTTCCAACTATGTTCTTTTATCCTTTTTATAATAGATAAGGATGTGAGTTATGGTATGTCATAATCAGAAATCAAAAGGCAATTTGCCTTTGACTCTATATTAATCTTGTTGTCGAGATTATTTATCCTAATTTTCCTTTAAAGTATGGCTAACTGTAGGATGTAATATAAAGTATCTCATGTACTTGTAATTTTTGTATAAGCTTTGGAACACTTGTAAGAACTTAAGAGCAATATACATCATTTTTTAAAACTATATTTGAGTGTTCTTCTTCTTTTTCTTGTTCTTGTTTTATTCTTTTACTTGTGTTTTTTGTTTCATCATAAACCGGTTCCTTATCTGCTAAGTGTTATAACTCTCTTAACACTATGAAACTGTTGCATTTACCCCCTTCACGGGTCCTGCAATTGGTATCAGAACATTTCAACCTCTTGATTGTAATATCTCACCATCTTAGTTCTCTTTAGTTTCACAAAACACTTATCAACTCAAATGGCATTTCTCTTAAATGCTGATATGAAAATCGATACCATGACAAAGTCTCCATTGATCACTCCGGGTGACCTTGATAATTGTTGCCAATGTATGGAACAGTTCATCAAGTCTCAAGACAACAAGATATGGCGATTTGTTGTTAATGGATCTCACATCCCAAGCTTCTCTTAAGCTACTGTTAGAGGTGGGATGATTTCAAAGGAAATGGCTGACTATTCTAAAGAAGATCGGAAGAAAATTGATGTAGATCAGAAAGCCATGTACGCTCTCCAAACTGCTATTCTAAAATTTGTATAAAGAGGCTTTAAGAAGTGCAAAACTGCTAAGCTACTCCAGGGTCTAAGGAAGCCAAAGAAAACAAGAAATACCATATGAAACAATAGTTTGAGGACTTTACGTGCAAACCAGGTGAAACTATGACTCAACAATACTTTAGGCATGTTGAGATTGTAGATACTCTTATGAATGTTGGAGTAAAACTTGAGAATAGGACATTATGAGGAAGTTTATTTTCTCTCTTCCTAAACAATGGACTCGCTATTGTTTGGCCATTAAGAGAATTGAAAACCTCTCTACTTTTACTCTCACAAAGTTGTATGCTATCCTTAGTGGCTACCGGATGGAGATGAACATGAAAAATCCATTAAGCAGCTCTTCCAGCAATCAACAGAATTCAGCCCTTCATGAGGTTGAAAGGAATAGTAGAGAATCATAACATTATCTTATCTGCTACCCTGACAACTCATAAAAGGTTTGTTTCAGCACCTTCCCAAAGACACAAAGGGAGAGCTACATCCAAGGAACCCTATTTTAAAAGGCAAGCTCTACTAAAGCCTTCGTGTATGCTGGTGAAAGTTATGGTAGCTTTCTCTTTACTCTTGTAGACTTGAAATATATCCATCCAGATCACCTAGAGTATATGAAGATAGTCCAGCTAATGGCTATTCTTACTCGCAGAGTTAAGAAGTTCTACAAGAAAACCAGAAGGAAATTCCCTAGGAATGTATCTAGTGGAAAGTTTGGACTGGATAAGAGTAAAGAGAAATGGTACAACTATAATGGGACACTTTCTAGGGATTACAAGACACCAAGAACTAATGGTGGCCAATCACAATCCATGCCAAAGTACACTAAGGTTGCTCCCAGATCTGAGAAGCCACGCCAACCAAAACAATAAGTTGTTATTGCCGTTGAAGAAGGAGGCTTAAATTGGAGCTTCCAGGTAGAAGATGTTTCTCCTAACCAAGCACTAATGGCTGACCATGAAGAAGCCAGGGTATTAGAACATCTATTTACTCCTGAATGCAATGCTAAAAGAAATATATATAGGTTCTATAACTTAGAAGTGAGATATGATCTTGAGTCTTTGAACATTTTATTTCAAAAGAGCTAAAAATGATTATAAACTTAAAATAGAAGATTTAGAGAAAAAAATTTCAACTCTTAAGCATAAGCTCATAAATTACAGGACTCAAATCAAATATCTCATTATCAAGTTAACTGAATATCTGGTTGAGCTTATGATTAGCGAACCCAAGGTAGAAAAGTGTGTTCTTGAAGAGGAAACCTTCAAGAACATCATATCTGCATCCTTGCTTGCAAATATTTTTTTATCAAAACAGGTAGGGATTAGGTTCAAGTGAGATAGCTCCTCCACAAACATTATTATCAGCAAGACCTCCACAACTTGTCAAGATGAGCTACCCCTCATAGACCCCCATCCATGAAGAAGATGAAAATGAAGAGTAGATAGTAAAGTATGGATCTAAAGTGAGTGAAGAAGATCATCCTAATAAGGGTCACTATTCTCCTTGAGAAAAAAAAGAACCAAAGATGACTAATCTGCTAGGAAGAACTTGATCAGGGCAGCCAAAAGAAAATCATAAAAAAACTAAGAGATCAAGACCACCTTCAACTCCAAGCAAAAGCAAGTTTTATCTCTGCTGGATTTGAAGTGGTGAAGACTGAAGACTCAATCATGGACTCTAGTACCGAGAGCCTAATTCATGTTTAAATCATCCTAGTCTAAAGAATAAGTCTGATCACATGTGCATCACCGCTGCACAACCTGAACCATCCAGTTTAAAGAGCAAACCCTAAGAAGCTTGTTGCATCATCTATGAAGATGAAAAAAGAAGTGAAAAAAGATTAAGCTCAACCTCCTACTTAAAAGAAGATTCTTAGAAGTATGCAAACTAAATGTATCGTGTGTGGTAGTACTTCTTGTTTTGCTAAGGATTACATCTATAATCCTAAAAGCTCTATCCATGTGACCAAGAAGGAAACTTCTGAGAAGATGAAGAAGAAGATAGCTTCAGAAGGAAAATCTCTTCCTTTCAAAAGCTTCAAAGTAAAGAACAAGATTAGTGAAAACTTGTCTTGAGAAGAAAATTTGGTCTTGGAAGAAAGGAATGTTTTTGAAGTACAGAAGTTTGTTGTAGTGGATGCAAAAACTTACGAAAGTCCAGTCTCCAAAACTTCCAAAAAACTTCCAAAATATTGAAAGCCAAAACTATTCTTCCAAGGATGGTGTGAAAGATGAAGGAAAGCCAAAAGTTCTTTATCAACAACAACAAATAATCCTTAGAGCTTGCATGTAGGATCTATTACTATCAAATAATCTTTAGTTCACTTTGACAAGTCGAAGACCTACAAGGCTAGTCTTTCCAGATGTAACTAACCATCTCTTTCAATGTAGGAGCAACTAAAGGCTAAAGGAAATGTATGGATTATTGATAGTGGTTATTCCAAGCACATGGCATGCAATAGATCATTACTTCAAAACTTTGAAAGAATTGATAGAGGACCGGTTGCTTTTAGAGGAAAATCTAGTGGTTACATCACTAGAAGGGGCAGAGTGTAAGGCCCTATCCCCGGGACGCTTACAGCTGGTAAATCGTTGCATATAAAACATATGACTTTCATTTAATCATTCATAAAACGTTGCAGCGGAAACATAAAAATAACTTTTCATATCATTACAAATGCTTTTGCAAGTTAATACAAGCGTTCATTTCAAAACATCATTCGTTCGCATTAGAATGCAAAAACATTAACAAAAGAATGCCATCCAAATGCCGAGTAGCCACCCCATACCATCCTCAGCAATCATTACCTGCCAACTGGAAACACATAAAAGTCAGCGTTGCTGAGTGAGTTCTAGTTTTATAATAAAACATATTTTACTTTCATTAAAAATCATTCGTTACTTTTGCATGATCACACATCTTACGTACACATAGATAATATCATTATTGTCTCCTTCATTCGTTCATTCATCTTTACATCTTTTCTTGCGCATCTGATATCTTCCGTACCAATACCATGTGCTACACCCCAAACTATATGGCTACTGGGCCAAAGTCTATAAATAGACAACTAAACATGGTGCCGCAGTACTAGGGGTAAGCGGTAAAGGTTCTATACAAATGGTCGATCACAAAGAAAAACCCTGATGTGCATACTCCCGGGGTAGCGAACCCGCACACTGTTGGGCTAACACCTTATAATTGGCGTGTCCTGATATCCAATGCTTGCAAGACTTTCATTACTTTCATAATTCATTAATGCACACATTCATCATGTTCCACTTTTCAATATCTTCCACTTTACGTTACATAATACTTTCATTTCGATCAGTAACATTCATCATAACAAGGAACACAACATATATAGGCATCACATCATACAAGGAAACATCAAACATAACATGCATCATGCATAAAATTGCAACATCATCATCATTCCCAACATGACCTCTAGGGCCTCCATAGTCACCTTACATGCACTTACGGGGACTTCCACGTCAATGCTTACATCTGCACTTTACCCCGAAAGTCAAAAATCAAACTACGCTTCTCCTTAGGTGCAACAGCCCTATTCGGGCGTATGGAGACCCTTCAGTTGCATGACCTCCATGCGACTGAACATCATCCGAATGGACCAATACGAATGAGTCCTATGCTAATGGAACTAATGCGGATGAGCACTTATGCGACTAGACCCTCAGTCGTATGACTCCCCATGCGACTGGCCCTCCAATCGTACGAATGAATCCTCAATCGTGCGAATGAACCTCAATCGCACCTCATTCGGCCATATGGCTTCCATTCGGTCGCATAGCCATAGCTGATGCAGCATGCAGTTCATCCCGAACCCAATCTGCCATTTTCGACTTCCAAGCTCATCCAAACCCATTCTAAGCCCAAACCAACCATCCTAAACCTTAGGAATGCATATCACAACTCCATTCAAGCACACACAAGCTCGAAAGCAAGACCCAAATGAATCATACACATACCCACACATACACAAATGGGTCAAACACCCACACACACCAAAAACTCTATTTTCAGATGTGTTCCAGCCCCAAATCATTTAAAAACGTGTAAAAGAAGGGTCCTGGAACTCACACAAACGACCAAAACGGGAAGAGCTTCAAATTGACTCTCTACACGTCGATTTTGCTCACTTGAACTAACTCGAACCAACTTTTTCTCCGTTTTCTCTTCTTTCTCTCTTCTCCTCTTTTGGCTGATTTGTGGGTATGAGGAGAGGGTAAGGGCAACCCTCTCCCTTTAAATACCCCCACTCACCCAACTTTCTCTCGTTGGTGAGTTTGGTCCCTCGACTTTGGACTTTATTTCTTTTTCTCCATTCGTCGGCTTCAAAATAAATAGATAACCGGGTGTTACACAGAGTCATAAATGGTAAGCTCTGCATTAAAAAGGTAAATTATATTAAGGAGTTTGGGTATAATCTTTTGAGTGTATCCCACTTTTGTGACCCGAGACACAACATGTTATTTATTGAGCATGAGTACATTTTTCTGACCTCAGGAGCATATCTTGCTTAGAACCCCCAAGAAAGGGAACATGTATAAGATGGACTTGCAGGAAACATCCCCATCATGAGAAATTTCTTGTTTTTTATCTAGAGAAAATGATGAAAAGTATTTCCTTTGGCATTAAAGAATGTGCCAATGTGACTTTTAACGTGACTTTTAATGAGCACACACCCAGTGTGAAAGGTTCTGGTCCTTATTGGCTGTTTGATCTTGATTTAGTTACCAAATGTTTTAACAAATCTTAAGAAGATGTTTTAGGATCTATAGAAAGCTTATCAAGGAGGTTTTGATCCAAGATTTGAGTTGAGAAGACCAAATCAAAAAACTACTTTAGCTCTAGTGGTAACAAACCATGCAGTTAGAAATCCTGTCAGCACAACAATGACAAACTCTTCAACTAATTCATCTGAGGTGCCTACAAATTCTAGCATAGATGTCGCACCCCAACCTTAACTGCGGAAACGTTGAGATGTGAGGGTTAACATTGTTCACAACCACATAACACTACCATAAAATGTAATAATAATTAACCATAAGTTTAATGAAGCATTACAACCAAAAGTCTCAACAAATATAACATAACGTAAGTTCAAATTTCCAAGATTTCAAGACATGTCATTTATTTCCTAGGTCCAAGTCCTAGATGTAAGCATGCTTCAAAATTATTCATCAACCTTGAGCATTTCCTGAAACATGTTAAAAATAAAATCAACTTTGAAAATTTGTGAGTTTCCATAGGTTAAACATACATACATACATACATACACACATACATATATATATATATATATATATATATATAAGTTTACAAGTAGCAATTCATGTCAATGGTTATGAATAAAGCAAGTTTATCAATAACATATAGCTATAATCAAACCTTGACAAAGATATCCATTACAAGTTATAACGATTAGCTAAGTATACTTGGTTCCCATGATGAATAAGTCATACGTCATCAGGAGCCCACAGTAACCTCGGCTTTAGCACCAAATAGGCTTATCACGCCCATAAATCTATGACGTCGTTAGGCTAGCAATAGTTAATGATTGTCAACATATAATGTCTATCATATAAGGCATACAAATTACAAATAACCAAGACACGATTAAAGGTGAATTGCTAGTTCATTACAAGTATTAAAACTTTTACATGTGCAAATTCATACGTTAACATGTTTCACCTCAAAAAGTTGTGAAATAAGGTAAAAGAGGGGCATGAAAAGTCACATGATATAAGTTGATGTTGAGGATAATATCAAGTAATACAAATGGTGCTCTAATGATTTCTTTTACAAGAAATCTAACCGTACAAGTTCAAAGATTTAAGTTTAACAACAAGATTAACAATTAAACGTGAACTAGGGTTTCAAGTGGAATTTGGGGATTTTGGTAAGTTAATTAAATAATGAAATCACTTATATTTTGATTAAATGAAAAAGAAATATACCAATTTTAGTTTTTTAATATAAAGAAATAAATTTAAATCATTTATAATAATAATTAAAGTTTAAATATAAAGTTTAAATAAACTTTTATAATTATTTAAAATAATCATTGTTTAAACAATAATTTAAGGGTAACGTTTGACCCAATAATAATTTATTGATTTAAGCTATCAATTTAAAGTCCATTTTATAAATAATAACTAGAAATTTTATTTTGTTATATTGTTTTACTACGAAAATATATTAAAATTACAGAAAACATTTTGGTAACTAAAATAATTTGTATTCATTAAAAATAATTTTTATAATTTTTTTATAATTTTCAGGACTTAAATAGGTTAAAGAAACGAGTTTTAAAAAAGGGGGTGCTCAGGTTCGAACCCAGGACCTCAAGGTTGTCAAGAAGCATGCTTACCATTAGGCTAGGTGTAACACCCGGTTATTTTTTTTAGTCAAAGAAACAAGTATAAAGTGAAGAAACAGAAAGAAAAGATATTTTACCCAAGTTGAGGGGTAAAAAGTGTCAAAAGGATAAAAAGATTTGAAAGTGGGTGTAAAGTGGGCATGGCTGCCCAGTCTCCTCTTACAACACCAAAATCTTCGATTTTTAGAGAGAGAGAAAGAAAAAGAGCAGAAAGCTCTCGGGATTGAAGAAGAACCAGCTGAAAATTCCAATTCAAGGTAAGAATTCATAGTTTTATGGTGTTCTTAACTGGTTATGTGATCGGTTGTATGCTTATGTGTGTTGGTGTGTGTTCGGGTGTGTGTTTTGGCGGGTTCTTAGGTGTGAACTTGTAGCAGACGGGTTTTGAAAGAAGTCATACCTAAGAGGCTGCTAAGGTGAGTTCTAGAACCCCTCTTCGTACATGTTTTAACTGAGTTTGGGGCCGGATTTGTATGTATGAACTTTTTTTATAAAACTAGGGTTTCATACCCGAATGTTTGAATGTGTATATGTTGCGACTATGGTGTGTTATTGATCTATGTTCATGCTTGTTGATGTTATGGTTATGTCTCTAAGGCTTAGAATGTAAGATTTAAGCTTAGAACATGATAGATAGTGTTTGGAAACTAAAATCTGATGTTTAGGGCTCATATGTCAAAGTTTTAGAATCTACCCAAGTGTTTAAAAGAAACGCGGATGAACAGTTAACGCAGATGAGCAATGACCACTAAGTAAGTCAATGTGGATGAGTATTGGGGAAATGTGGATGCATAGTTAATGCGGATGAGCATTGACCACAAAGTAAGTCAATACGGATGAGTATTGGGGAAATGCAGATGAACAATTAATGCGGATGAGCATTGACCGATAAGTAAGTTAATACGGATGATTATTGGGGAAATGCGGATGAGTATTGGGAAAATGCAGATGAACAGTTAATGCAGATGAGCATTGACCACTAAGTATGTCAATGCAGACGAGTATTGGGGAAATGCGGATGAACGGTTAATGCGGATGAGCATTTACCACTAAGTAAGTCAATGTGGATAAGTATTGGGGAAATTTGGATGAACAGTTAATGCGGATGAGCATTGACCACTAAGTAAGGGAATTAAGGATGAGTACTGCGGAAATGCAGATGAGCATTGACCACTAAGTAAGTCAATGCGGATGAGTATTGGGGAAATGCGGCTGAATAGTTAATGCGGATGATCATTGACCACTAATAAGAGAAATGCGGATGAGTACTGAGGAAATGCGGATGAACATTGACAAATGCGGATGATGTGGATGAACAAATGCGGATGAACATTGACAAAAACGGATGAGTAAAGTCAATGCGGATGAACAAATGATGAATTGACAAATGTGGATGAGTAAAGTCAATGCGGATGAACAAATGCGGATGAACATTGACAAATGCGGGTGAGTAAAGTCAATGCGGATGAACAAATGCGGATGAGTAAAGTCAATGCGGATGAACATTGACAAATGCGGATGAGTAAAGTCAATGTGGATGAACAAATGCGGATGAACATTGACAAATACGGATGAGTAAAGTCAATGCGGATGAACAACATTGACAAATGCGGATGAGTAAAGTCAATCCGGATGGACAAATGCGGATGAACATTGACAAATGCCGATGAGTAAAGTCAATGCGGATGAAAAAATGGGGATGAGTAAAAGAAATGCGGATGAACAAAAAGAAATGCGGATGAACAAAAAGGGAAATGCGGATGAACACTTCGAATATTTTCTGACTCTTTGGGGAAAAAGGTGAAATGTAGGCTTTGACTTGGGTGGTTCCCGGGGGCTATGTAAGTTGACTTTTTGAGGTCATAGGTGTTATGATGGGCATGTTATTATGTATGATTTATGTTTATTGCATGATGATATGTATGTATGATGTATGCTATGTATGTATGATGATGCCTGTATGGCGATGTTTTATGTGATTATGTTTATGTTCCTGTTATGTATGTGTATCTTTCCTGTGGCTTTACGTTGAATGTTAATGAAATGAAAAGTATTATTTAACATAAAGTGAAAGATAATGAAAAGAGAAACATAATGATAGAATGCATGCATTAATGAGAGAGAAACTAAAGTAAGTCTTGCAAGCCTTGTATGTGGAAACGCGCCCAATGAAGGGTGTTAGTTCAACGGTGTGCGTGTTAGCTACCCTAGAAGGTTGCACACCGGGATCCATATTTATGACCGACCATTTGTATAGTGATTATTCACCTCGTTGCTCGTGCCAGGCTATGTGTAGTGTGAAAGTCATTCATGATCTTCGGCCCAGTACCCGAGTTATGCATAATGTTGGGGGTGTAGTATACAGTGGTTTATAGTGATTACTCACCTCGATGCTTGTGCTAGGCTATGTCCAGTGTGGAAGTCATTTATGATCTTTGGCCTAGTACCCAATTTATGCATAATTTTGGGGGTGTAGTATACAGTTGGGATCTTTGTCGCTTACCTCGGTGCTAGTGCCAGGCTATGTGTAGTGTGGAAGTCATTCATGATCTTCGGCCCAGTACCCGAGTTATGCATAATGTTAGGGGTGTAGTATACAATGGTTTATAGTGATTACTCACCTCGGTGCTGGTGCCAGGCTATGTGTAGTGTGGAAGTCATTTATGATCTTCGGCCCAGTACCCGAGTTATGCATAATGTTGGGGATGTAGTATATAGTTGGCATCTTTATCACTTATCCCGGTGCTAGTGCCAGCCTATGTGCAGTGTGGAAGTCAACTAGCCTGGTATCTCATTTGTTTGGGGCATAGCTGATGACACTGATCCAGATAGTGATAAAGAATGTGTTAAAGATAATAAGGTTAAAGAATGTATGTGTTTAACAATAAAGAAAGATAATAGTGTTATTATCTATGTGTACGTACGATGTGTGATCATATACAACTGCATAGTATGATTTGAAAGAAAGTGAAGAATGGTTTTAATGAAAGTAAGTATGTTTTATTATAAAACTAGAACTCACTTAACAACACTGACTTTTTATGCATTTTCCAGTTGGCAGGTAAAAGTTGTTGAGGATGGCACGGGGCGGCTACTCAACTCTTTTGGATGACATCCATATTTATAAGGCTTTTGTGTTGAAATGTAACATGTATTTTGTAATTTTATAACAATTTATTATTTTGAAAAAGCTTTTGTAATGAAAATGCTGTTTTAAAATGTTTCCGCTGTAACGTTTATTTCAAGTTAAATTAAGCCAGTTGTAAGCGTCCCGGGAACAGGGCCTTACAAGTTGGTATAAGAGCCAAAGTTTAAGTGAAACAGGTAAATCATCAAAATCAACCTAAACTTAAACTAAGAATGGGACGGAAAGGGAAGGGATGCCAGTCCGAGTAGCTACGTGCCATAAGGTATTTTCTTTAATGTTAACCGGTATTACATGCGCATGTTATGTGGTTTATGTGTTGCTTGTAGATTTAGATACTAATGTAGTGAGGATAGGAAATGCTTGGGGTATGAAGAGTAAGTAAGTAGCTAATCACAACTAGCTACTGTAATTAGGAACTTACTATATTTGACATAAACTGAGTTGTTCCCTTGAATGATCATGTTGGTGTTTGAATCTTTTTGTGCGTATTGAGCATGGCCGGTAGTAGCTCTCCGAAAGTTTCATCAGCTGAAGGTTGTGGTGGACGTGGTGCTAGACCGCGTGTCACGAGAAGCATGGCTAGGGCTGCTGAAATGGCACTCGAAGTGCCCGAGATTCATCACCTGGAAGGTGGTTATGATAGTGCTAGTCTAAGGACCACACTAAAAGGGGCTGTGGTCGAGGGAGTTCAAGAGGTCATGCAGGCGATTCTTCCATCTATGGTGACTGAGGTAATTAGAGCGGTGAAGGAGACGACCGCAATTGAAGTGAGAAAGAAGGGTAGCGGCGAGAAGAATTGGAATGGAAAGCAGTTTGGATGTGGTGGGGCCACTCCAAACAAAAAGGTTGCAGGACGGATGACCGGCATGTAGCTTCGTCCGATGCGGAGACAAGAAAGTGTGGTAAGTGTGCCAAAGGGCATATTGGAGAGTGTAGATGGGGATCAAACCTCTGCTTCAAGTGTGGGAGGCCCGGTCATCTAGCAAAAGAGTGTGGGGTGGTACAGTGCTACAACTGCAGTGGAAGGGGTCACATAAGCAGGGACTGTAAGGATCCAAGGGCAGAGAGTTTCGAAGCCAGGAAGACGACCAGAACTGAAGGGTAGAGGGCGAGCACAGGGTCTTCACCATAATGCAGAAGAAGGCTAGGACGGACCCCATGTCATGTCAGGTACGTATCTAGTAACCAAACTTTTGCTTCTGTATTGTATGAGTCCAAAGCTAGTAAGAGTTTTATTCTGCTGCCTTTTGTGCTAAGTTGCCCATTAGGAGTAGAATTATTGATGAGCCTTCGATGTAGAAACTGCCATAGGTAAGGCCACCAGGATTTCTAAGCAGATAGAAGGTTGTGATATAGAATTATAAGGTCATAAGTTTCTTTTCAGACCATTCGTGATGACCTTAGGCGGGTTTGATGTAATCCTAGGAATGGATTGGTTGGCGGACTACAAGGCGAGCATTGCGTGTCGCAAGAAGATGATTCGATTGACAGTGCCTGACGGGATTATGGTGACGGTTTATGGTGATCGAGTCATGACGATTCCGAAAGTGATTTCGATGGCGGTGGTGGGAAAGCGCATGAGGCGTGGATGTATTGCCTACTTGGCCTGCGTGAAGGATGTGGATATGCCAACACCACAACCGGTCGACGTACCGGTAGTGTGTGACTTTCCAGATGTATTTCCTAAAGACCTACCAGGAGTGCCACCAAACCGTGAGATCTAATTTCAAATTGACTTGATACAAGGTGCCTAACATGTTGCTAAGTCACCGTATCAGTTGGCTCCGACTGAGATGAAAGAGATGATGGAGCAATTGCAAGAGCTGCTCGATAAGGGGTTTATTAGGCCGAGTATCTCTCCGTGGGGGTGCTCCGGTCTTATTTGTGAAGAAGAAAGACGGTAGCATGAGGATGTGTATCGACTACCGTGAGCTGAATAAGCTGACAATGAAGAACCGATAGTCGATACCAAGAATTGATGATTTGTTTGATCAGCTTCAAGGTGCCAGTTGGTTTTTGAGGATAGACCTTCGAGCGGGCTACCATCAGCTAAAGGAGAAAGAGCAGGATATTCCTGAAATAGCTTTTCGCATGCGTTATGGTCACTACGAGTTCCTTGTTATGTCACTTGGGTTGACCAACACGCCAGTTGCTTTTATGAACTTGATGAATCAAGTGTGTCGATCGATGTTGGATAGATCAGTGATTGTGTTTGTCCATGATATCTTGATTTATTCAGAGAGCGAAGAGGAGCATGCCGGTTACATTTGAGAGGTGTTGGAGACGTTGAGGAGGGAGAAGCTGTGTGCTAAATTCTCCAAGTGTGCATTCTGGTTGCGCGAGGTTTAATTCTTGGGTCACACGGTGAATCCTGAGGGAATTATGGTGGACCCGACAAGGTGGAGGCGGTATGCAATGGAAGTCACCAAAGACGCCATCCAAGATTCGTAGTTTCTTGAGTTTGGCGGGCTACTACAGGAGATTTATTCAAGACTTCTGTAAGATAGTTTCCCCGTTGACTAGGTTGACCTGTAAGGGTGTAAAACTTGTATGGGGTCAAGCTCAAGTGAAGGCGGAGCATCAAAAGTCGTATGGAAAATCCAACATTTGGATATATTGGAGTGGTAGTGAGGGCAAATCACCATGGATTTTATAATGAAGTTGTCGCGTACCGCGCGAGGGTATGATGCCACATGAGTGATAGTCGATCGTTTGACAAAGAGTGCTCACTTCCTACTGATTCGCGAGACATAATCATCCGAGCGGTTGGTGGATCATTTCATTAACGAGATCATAACTCGTCATGGTGTGCAGGTGTCTCTTGTGTCTGATCGTGACACCTAGTTCACATCTAAATTTTGGAAGAAATTCCACGATGCGATAGGGACGAGGTTACATATTAGTACGGCTTATCATCCTCAGATGGAGGGTCAGTCGGAAAGGACGATTCAGACGCTGGAAGATATGCTTTGGGCATGCATCATTGACTTTGGAGGAAGTTGGGACGACCACTTACCGTTAGCTAAGTTCTCATATAACAACGGTTACCATGCCAACATTGGTATACCTCCTTATGAGATGCTACATGGTAGGAGATGCAGAACACCCGTTTGTTGGGGTGATATCGACCGTAAAGAGTTTGGGAGCGTCGAAGTGGTCGAGGCTACGACTGAGAAGCTGGAAAGGATCAAGGCATTCATGAAGGCAGCCAAAGATAGACAGAAGTCATATGCTCATAAACGATGTAGACCGATTGAGTTCCAGGTGGGTGAAAGGGTAATGTTGAAGGTCTCACCTTGGAAGGGTATCATTCGGTTCATAAAGCAGGGCAAGTTAAGCCCGAGATACATAGGGCCTTTCCAAATCATTGCTAGAGTAGGAGAGGTGGCCTATAGGTTGGAATTACAGATGAGTTAAGTGAAATTCACCCGACATTCCATGTATCTCATCTCAGGAAATGTTTAGCAGACGAGGGTATGATTGTACCACTGGAGGATACCGAGGTAGATGAACGGCTCAATTATGTTGAACAACTAGTGGCGATCATTGATCGCATGGAGAATAATTTAAGGAATAAATTGGTTCCTCTGGTGCATGTATAATGGAAGCAGAGAAAGGGATCTGAGTCTACGTGGGAGACTGAAGAAGAGATGAGACAACATTACCAACGTTTGTTCAAGGAATAACAAGTTTTGGGGACGAAACCTATATAAGGGAGTGGACTTGTAACACCCGGTTATTTTTTTTAGTCAACGAAACAAGAATAAAGTGAAGAAAAAGAAAGAAAATATATTTTACCCAAGTTAAGGGGTAAAAAGTGTCAAAAGGACAAAAAGGTTTGAAAGTGGGTGTAAAGTGGGCATGGCTGCCCACTCTCCTCTTACAACACCCAGATCTTCGGTTTTAAAGAGAGAGAAAGAAAAAGAGCAGAAAGCTCTCAGGTTTGAAGAAGAACCAGCTGAAAATTCGAATTAAAGGTAAGAATTCATGGTTTTATGGTGTTCTTAACTGGTTATGTGTGTTGGTATGTGTTCGGTTGTGTGTTTTTATGGGTTCCTAGGTGTGAACTTGAAGCAAACGGGTTTTGAAGGAAATCATACCGAAGAGGCTGCTAAGGTGAGTTCTAGAACCCCTCTTTTTACATGTTTTAACTGATTTTAGGGCTGGAATTGCATGTATGAACTTTTTATAAAACTAGGATTTCATACCCGAATGTTTGAATGTGTATATGTTGCGGGTATGGTGTGTTATTGACCTATGTTCACGCTTGTTGATGTTATGCTTGTCTCTCTGAGGCTTAGAATGAAAGATTTAATCTTAGAACATGATAGATAGTGTTTGGGAACTGAAATCTAATGTTTTGGGCTCATATGTCTAAGTTTTAGAATCTGCCCAAGTGTTCAAAAGAAATGCGGATGAACAGTTAATGCGGATGAGCATTGACCACTAAGTCAATTTGGATGAGTATTGGGGAAATGCGGATGAACAGTTAATGCGGATGAGCATTGACCACTAAGTAAGTCAATGCGGATGAGTATTAGGGAAATGCGGATGAACAGTTAATAAGGATGAGCATTGATCACAAAATAAGTCAATGTGGATGAGTATTGGGGAAATACGGATGAACAATTAATGCTGATGAGCATTGACCACTAAGTAAGTCAATGCGGATGAGTATTGGTGAAACACGGATGAACAGTTAATGCAGATGAGCATAAACCACTAAGTAAGAGAAATGCGGATGAGTACTGAGGAAATGTGGATTAACAAATGCGGATGAACATTGACAAATGCAGAAGATGCGGATGAACAAATGCGGATGAACATTGTGTTGGGTTTTGTCACAAGAAAAACAAGCTAGTTTAACCATTTAAACTATGAAAACGCAGCGGAACAAGAGGTTTAACATATGCTTTATAATTTGAAAATTTTTGCCATATTAAACCGCCAACAAAACCCAAGAATGAGGATTGAAATATATATGAAATAGTATGCTATCAAACCATAAAATAACAGCCATAGAGTGTTCATAGAAACAACCTTTCTTGAACGAATGTTGTAGATGAAAAAGTTGAAGAAGATGATGTTTTTGAGTAGATAGCCTTCAAAGGAGAAGACCTCAAGCTTGTATACCCACAAGCCCTTCCAAACACCAAGC
>BJCM01210741.1:0-11029 GCA_018326385.1 Flaveria bidentis
GCTGTTGTCTTCAGCTGATGTCTTCAGCTGTTGTCTTCAGCTGATGTCTTCAGATGATGTCTTCAGCTGTTGTCTTCAGCTGATGTCTTCAGCTGTTGTCTTCAGCTGTTGTCTTCAGCTGATGTCTTCAGCTGTTGTCTTCAGCTGATGTTTTCAGCTGTTATCTTCAGCTGATGTCTTCAGACTTTGTCTTCAGACTGTCTTCAGACTTTGTCTTCAGCTGATGTAGACTTCTTCAGTTGTTATGATGTCTGTGGGACTTAAAAGGTTTTTCTGATCTGGCTCATTGGTTCTTTTGGTCCAACATACCTTACTTTTAGCAATGTAGTATTTGTTTAGCAGTAAATCCTAGCTAGTAATCTAAGTATAAGCGACTGTAAATAGTAATATATATAGTTCTCATTGTCAACTCAATAAGCATACTTGTAAGAGTCTTGTAAACTTTGAGTTGAGAATTAATATATACAAGTATCTTGAAAACTATTTCATGTGTTTGTTTACTTAGTATTTTATCATTAACTCTTAGAGGTTTCTGCATCGTCATTCGAGTGAGACTTAGTGAGTTTGAGTGGAAATACTTGTATTAACTATCCGATCCTGCAATTATTAATCGTCTTTGTCGTCATCATCTTTATCATCATCATCATCATCATCTTCATCAGATCCTACCCTCTATGGTGACCGAAGTGATTAAGGTTGTGAGGGAAGGTGAGAGGAAGGAAAGGAACAAGACCTCAGGAAAGATTGAGCACTGAAGACTGAGAAGGTTGTCTCCAGCGATGAGGAAGAGGAGGAGCCTATGTAGGAGACAGCACGAGGCTGTAATTATGGGGCATTTCAGAGATGCAAGCCCCCGACTTTCGATGGCAATGGCACTGCTACTACTGTTGCTCATTGATGGGTGAGAGATATGAAGGCTATACTTGATATCAGTGAGTGCAGGGAAGACCAAAAAGTGAAGTTTTCCACACACTCATTTACGGACTCAGCCTTATGCTGGTGGGACAAATTGTCCAGGCCGAGGGTAGCAGTGTTATTGGGAGGATGAAGTGGAGTGAGCTGAAGAAGTTGGTGATTGAGGAGTTTTTTCCTCATAGGGAGTTGGATAAGGTGGAGATGGAGTTCCTGCAGCTGGAGGCGTTAACCATGACACACCAGCAGTACACCACCAAGTTCAATGAGATGGTAAGGCTGGTGCCAAATCAGGTGATGCCTACATCATGTAAGATTAAGAGATATATCCAGGGCTTACCGCAGACATTCACAGTCACATGATCACCACCCGGCTGAGCACTTTTAGGTCGGTGGTTGATCTGGCGGGAAGGTTATATGATTAGAGAACGGTAGTTGTGGTTGAGGTGAACAGGAAGGGTGGTTGTGGTGATAATAATTGGAATGGGAAACGGTTTGGACGAGGAGGGGTTGCTCCAAACAACAAGGTTGCTTGGGTGGACGACCGGCTTATAGCCACACCCGATGTGGGGTCGATGAGGTGTGGTAAGTTTGTGAAGGAGCATACCGGAAAGCGTAGGTGGGGATTGAATGTATGCTTCAAGTGTGGGAAGCTTGGTTACATGGCGAGAGAGTGCATGGGGGCAAGGTGTTTTAACTGTGGTGTAGAAGGCCGCATGAGTATGGACTACAAGAAGCCAATGGCTAAGAGTTCATGAGTGAAGAAGATGACCGGGACTAAAGGGTAGAAGGCGAGCGCCGGAGCCTTAACGATGACCCGGAAGGAGGATAGGACCGACCCCGATGTTGTGTCAGGTACGTTTCTTGTAAACCAAACTCTTGCTTCTGTATTATTTGATTCTGGTGCTAGTAAGAGTTTCATTTATGTTGCTTTCTATGCTAATTCTCTTGTTTGAAGTAGAAATGTAGATGAGCCCTTTAATGTTGAAACTGCCATAGGTATATCTACCAGGATTACGGAGCTGATAGAAGGTTATGACATAGAATTAGAAGGTCATAAGTTTCCTGCTAGACTATTTATGATCACCTTAGGCGGGTTTAATGCAATCCTAGGAATGGACTAGTTAGCAACCTATGAGGCGAATATTGTATTCCGCAAGAAGATGATCCAGTTGTCAGCGCTTGACGGGATTTCGCTGATGATCTACAATGAACGAGTTACTACAATTCCGAAGGTGATTTCGATGGCGGTGGCGGGAAAGTGCATGTGGCATGGATGTAGTGCCTATCTAGCTTACGTGAAGGATGTGGATAAGGCAACACCACAATTATCCGATGTACTAGTTGTGTGTGACTTTCCCGATGTATTCCCAGAAGATTTACTAGGTGTGCCACCAGACCGTAAAATTGAATTTTAGATTGATCTGAAACCTGGTGCTCAACCTATCACTAAGACATCGTATCGTTTAGCCCCCTCTGAGATTAAGGAATTGATGGAGCAACTGCAAGAGTTGCTTGATAAAGGGTTCATTAGACTGATTATCTCTCCTTGGGGTGCTCCAATCTTATTTTGTGAATAAGAAGGACGGTAGTATGAGGATGTGCATCGACTACTGGGATTTGAATAAGTTGACTGTGAAGAACCGATGTTTTCTACCCCAAATTGATGACTTGTTCGATTAGCTCCAAGGTTCTTAGTTGGTTCTCGAGGATAGAACTCCAATCTGGTTACCATCAGTTGAAGGTGAAGGAGCATGATATTCCAAAAACAGCTTTTTGTGTGCGCTATGGACATTACGAGTTCCTTGTGATGCTCTTGGTTTAACCAACGCGTCAGCTGCTTTTATGGATCTAATGAATTGAGAGTGTTGGCTGATGTTGGATAAATCAGTGATTGTGTTTATTGATATATCATGATTTATTAAAAGAGCGAGGAGGAGCATGCCGGTCACATTCAAAAGGTGTTACAGACTCTTAGAAGGGAGAAATTGTATGCCAAGTTCTCCAAGTGCGCTTTCTGGTTGCGCAACGTTCATTTTTTGGGTCACATGGTGAAACCTGAAGGGATTATGGTCGACCCGGTTAAAATGGAAGTTGTGATGCAATGGAAGTCTCCAAAGACGCCATCCGAGATCGATAGTTTCTTGGGGTTGGCGGGCTATTATAGGAGATTCATTCAAGACTTCTCTAAGATAACTTCCCCATTGACTAAGTTGACTCGTAAGGATGTGAGGTTTGTATAGGGTGAAGAGCAAGAGAAGGCTTTTAAAGAGTTAAAGACAAGGTTAACTCAAGCTCATGTCTTGTCGTTACCTAAAGGAAGCGAGGATTTGGTGGTCTATTCAGATGCTTCTTACTCGGGGTTAGGTTGCGTGTTGATATAGCAAGGAAAGGCTATAGCTAACGCATCATGGCAATTGAAGGTTTATGAGGTTAATTACCCTACTCATGACTTGGAGTCAACAGTTGTGGTCTTTGCATTAAAGATTTGGAGGCACTACCTATACGGGACGGAGTGTACTATCTTCACTGACCGCAAGAGCTTGAAGTACTTTCTCGAGCAAAAAGACTTGAATATGAAGCAAGGGCGATGGTTAGAACTTGCAAAGGATTATGATTGCGAGATTCATTACCATCCAGGCAAGGCCAACATAGTGACAGATGCCCTTAGCCAAAAGGAGAGGCCTGAACCAATTCGGGTGAAGGCTTATGAATTGGTTATGACCTCAGACGTGATGAAGCAGGTCAAGGAGTTTCAAGATGAGGCGTTGAAAGGACAACACCTTAACACCGAAAGAATGAGAGGTCTAGTCACAATGATGGGTGAAAACACTCTTAGTGTTAGTTACCGATTCAGATGAATGTGGATTCCTCGTTATAGGGATCTATGTGGAAAGATCACGAATGAGGCACATAACACTTGATACTCCATTCATCCTAGTGCTACAAAGATGTATCAGGATATGAAGAAAGATTATTATTGGTCGGGATGAGGCACAAGGTTGCGAAGTATGTAAGTTCCTTATTTGTTTCAAGTGAAGATGGAGCATCAGCAGCCGTATGGAAAGATCCAACCTCTAGATATACCCAAGTAAAAGTGGGAGCATATCACCGTAGATTTTATTATGAAGCTACCACGTACCGTGAGGGGGTACAATACCATATGGGTGATAGTTGATCGTTTAACGAAGAGTGCTCACTTCTTACCGATCTGTTAGACATATTCACCTGAGAGGCTGGCGGATTTGTTTATCAAGGAGAATGTAACTCATCATGGTGTACCAGTGTCTATTGTGTCTAACTGTGACACTCGATTTACATCTAAGTTTTGGAGGAGATTTCATGATGCAATGAGGACGAGTTTACACATTTGCACCCCTTATCATCCACAGACAGATGGTTAGTCGGAGAGAACCATTCAGATTCATGAGGATATGCTCCAAGCATGCATCATTGATTATGGAGGAAGTTAGGACGATCACTTACCATTAGTTGAATTCCTATACAATAACAGTTATCATTCCAGCATTAGTATGCTTCCTTATGAGATGCTATATGGTAGGAGATGTAGAATGCCCGTATGTTGGGTGATATTGGTTAGAAGAATCTAGGGAGTATCAAGGTGATCGAGGCTACGATTGAGAAGCAAGAGAAGATCAAGGCCTTTATGAAGGCAACCAAAGATAGGCAAAGGTCATACGCTGACAAGAGACGTGGACCGATTGAGTTCAAGGTGGGTGATATGGTTATGCTGAAGGTTTCAGCTTGGAAGGGTATCATTGGGTTTAGAAAGCGGAGAAAGTTGAGCCCGAGATATATAAGGCCTTTCTGAATCTTTGCTCGTGTAGGAGAGGTGGCCTATAGGTTGGAACTACTCGATGAGTTAAGTGGAATTGATCCAACATTCCACGAATCTCATTTGAGAAAGTGTTTAACTCATGAAGATATGGTTGCATCAATGGAGGACATTAAGATAGACGAGCGGCTCAATTCTGTAGCGCAACCAGTGGCGATCATTGACCTAAAGGAAAAGAGAACACACAATAAAGTGGTTCCCTTGGTGCAAGTTCAGTGGAAACACAAAAAGGGATCCGAGTCTACGTAGGAGACTAAAGAGGAGATGAGACAACATTACCCATGTTTGTTTGAGGAGTAACAGGTCTCAGGGACGAAACCTATATAAGGGAGTGGACTTGTAACACCTGGAATTTTGAAGAAATAAAAAAAAGGAGATATGAAACTTAACCCAAGTTGAGGGGTTAAATGTGTAAATAGTACAAAATTTTATATTATTTTGTACAAAAGTAACATGGCCACCCATGCCATGCTATTTTCACCTAGTCTGCTAGTTTCTACAGAGAGAAAGATCAGAGAAGAACTTTGGGTTTTTGAAGAAGAAAAAGAAGTCGAATTTATGGTATAAATTCGATGTTTTTTAGTGTTCTTGGCTGGTTTTAGCCTCAGGTATATGCTTATGTGTGTTTTGTGTGTTCATTTGTGTGTTTTGGTGGGTCTCTAGGGTTTGAATTCATAGTGCATTCGGGATTAAGGAAGTCATTCACGAAAGTTGTCAAAGGTGAGTTCTAGAACCCATCTTTTACATTTTTTAACTTATTTTGGTGCTGGAATTACATTCTAAAACGTTTTATTTATGTGGATGTGTGTACCCGTATGCTTATATGAATGTGTATGTGGGTGGGTGTATGTTTGGGATGATTTATAGTTATGTACATGTGTTATGCTTGGTTTTGGAGATTGGTATGATAGAATTAGGCTTGAACATGTTATAATTATGATTTGGGGACTAAATTAAGTGTTAGTTGTAAGTTAGTTGCTCATGCGCCTAAGTCCCCATGCGCCCACATAGTATTCATGTGCCGAGGATATGCCTAAAATGCCCAAGTGTGCTCATCGGCCTAAGTCAGGCCCATGCGCCTGTATAGTGCCCATGCGCCTAAAATGTTGCCCAGATGACTAAGTGTTGACCATGCGCCCAAATAGTGCCCATGCGCCCAACTTTCCCCATGTGCCTAAGTTTCCATGTGCCTGCATTGTGCCCATGCACCCAACTTTCTACATGCGCCTAAGTTTTCATGCACCTACATAGTGCCAATGTGCCTAAAAGACTTAGAATTATTTCTGAAATTTTGGAAAAAAATGGAAGTTTTAGACTATGACTTGGGATGTTTCGGGGATGATGTATGATGATTATTGGATATTGTGTGATGATGTAATGTATGTTTATGTTTTGTTTTCTTTATGTTCCTTATTATGTATATTTCTGTGGCATTGCATGGTATGTTATAATCAATGAACGTAAAGTATTATGTAATGAAAACAGAAATTTATGATGATGAAAGTGGAACATAAGAATGAATGAGCGAATGAAAAGTCTTGCAAGCAAATGTAAGGAGGTTCACACCCAGTGAAAGGTGTTGGCTCAACTCTGTGCGATTTTGCTAACCCAGAAGGATGCTCCTACGGGTCTAGTATTTGTGATTGACCATATGTATGGGACCTTGTCGCTTTCCCTAGGTACTTGAGTCAGCTTTGTGCATAATGTTCGGGGTCTATTGATAGACCTCAGGCCGAGTAACCAGCTTCGTGCATAATGTTCAGGGTATAACACATGGCATTGGTCTGGAATGTAAATAAGAATGATGACGAATGTACGAAATGTACAATATGAAAGTGAACAAATGAATGATAACGATAACATGCAATGATGAATGAATGATTAACGAATGATGATTGAAGATAATAATAGGATTATCTATTTGAACGTATGATGCATGATTGCGTATGAAAGTAAAAAACAGTTTGAAACGAAAGTAAAGTATTACATTTTTATAAAACTAGAACTCACTTAGCAACACTGACTTATTAGGTATTTTCTAGTTGGCAGGTAAGATTTGTTATGGATGGCACGAGGGCAGGTACATGCTAGTTTTGCACGGCATCCATTTTATATTATGATAATATTTTTGTGATGTAATGCAACAAATGATATTTTGTAACATAACAATGATGTATTGTTTTACAAAATCGATTATTAATATATGAAATATTTTGCTATGATATTTCGTTGCAATATATTAGCATATGTTAAAGTATGTTTTATATTTTATGTGCGATGAATGACCAGCTATAAGCGTCATAGGAACAAGGCCTTACACCCCCTCCTCCTCGGCATGTGTAATTCCAGCACACAAGCCTCTGACCTCGTAACTGTATTCCGTAGATACGTGTTCATTTCGTCACCCATTCCGCTTCGTTTCATTGATTTAGTTTGGTGTTTACGGTGATGTACGACTGTTGTCAAGCGGTTGATGGGATATATATGTGTATACATATATATATATATATATATATATGTGTGTGTGTGTGTGTGTGTGTGTGTGTGTGTGTGTGCGTGCGTGTGTGTGTGCGCGCGCGTGCGTGCGCATATATTTGAATGTGTGTGTCTTGTTGTTTCAGATTCAGCCATGTACGTATATATGTCGAGGGTGTGTTTGAATGTCTACAGAAGTGTGTGTGAAGTTGTGTGTGAGTTGTATGTGTAGTGGTGTGTTATATGTGTAAAATATGTGTATCAGTGTGTGTGAGGATGTAAATATGGGTGTGGGTGTGTCAGTGTGTGTGGGTGAGTATAAGGTATGTATATGTATGTTTAGTGTGTGTATGTATACATCATTATGTGTATGTGTGAGTTTATATCATGTAAGTATGTGGTGTGTGTATGTAATACGTATGTATGAACATATATGTATATATATGATATATATGATTGTGTGTGTGTTAGCATATGTATATATGTGGTCATGTGTGAGAATAGTGTGTGTATATATATGTATATATGTGGTCATGTGTGTGGGTTCGTCTGTGTCTGTGTATATATATATATATACATATATATATATATATATATATATATATATATATGTATTTGATCACATGTGTGTTAGGGGTATATATATAAGCATGTGTATGTTGGATATATATATATGTGTGTGTATATATATATATATATATATATATATATATATATTGTGCTCCCGTTAATCCCACAAACATTAAATCATTCGAGTAATCTGCTCAACAATGACAAATTCGTCACGACGGCCGGCGATTCATCGTCGACAACGCTACACCCCCTTGCTGCATGGTATATATATGTATATACGTGTGTGTGTGTGTATATATATATATATATATATATATGAGTAAATTACTGTTTTCGTCCTTGAGGTTTGACGAAAATCATGGGTTCAATCCAATAGTTCATTTATTACATTGACGGTGCAATAGTTTTAAGGTTTGTTTCAATTTGACCCAAGGTATTAACAACGTTAGAAATATTCCACCTTCACCAACGATGGAGCCATCGCCCATATCTCCATCGTGACCCCTAACTTCCCCTTTCTTCCCACCTTATCCCCCTTGCAGCATCAAACTATTGTCGTCTCCACTCTTCTCCACTTAGCACTTCACCGCCTCCGCCACCGACTCCAGCTGTGCGACCACCATCGCCGTCGGTGTCATAGTAGCGAACCGGATATTTTTCTTCTCCTTTACTACCTTCTTCTAGAACAATGGTGAGAAATTGAAACCTTTGAATAATGATGGCGAGGAGGTCACGATGGGGGATGGTGTGGTGGCGGTGGTTCTAGCGACCACTGGTGGCGGTTCTGGCGACCACCGGCGGCGGTTCTGGCGACAACCGGAGGCGGTTGGTAACACCCGGTTATTTAGAAAGACATGAAATGAAGAATAAAAAGAAAGAAAAGCAATTAAGTCCAAGTGGAGGGACTAAAAGTGTCCAAAAGAACAAATTTTTTTAAAAGTTGGTGTAAAGGTGGGCATGGCCGCCCACCATCATTTCACATCATCATCTTCGTTCGTTTTTTTAGAGAGAGAGAGAGAGAGAACTCTCGCTTTGAAGAAGAAGAAGAAGTGAACGAATTCAAGGTAAGAATTCGTGGTTTTTATGTGTTTATGACGGGTTTTATCCTGGTTATAAGTTTATGTGCTTATGTGTTTGTGTATGTGTCCGTGTATGTGTGTTTTGGTGTGTTTTTAGGTGGTTGAACTCATTTGCAAGCGGGTTAGAAAGGAAGAAATACCCAAGTTGCATCAGGTGAGTTCTAGACCCCGGTTTCTACTTGTTTTGAACATCTTTGGGGCTGAAAGTGTATTAAAATGGCTTTTACAAAGTTTATGTATGTTACCCGTATGTATTATGCATGTTAAATGTTGACTCTTAAATGCTTATAGGTTGTTCATGTTTAGAATAACCATGATTAAGCTTAGTAGAAATTGGTTGGAGGATTAGGTTTGAAAACACACTAGAAACCTGTTTTACAGTAGGTTCATACGCTTGAAACTGCCATAGAAGGATTTAAGTGTAACCCATGCGCCTGAACAGTAGCCCATGCGCCCAAAATTGCCTTAGAAAATGTTGCCCATGCGCCTGAACAGTGGTCCATGCGCCTAGAAATAATAGTCGGACGACTAAGTGTAGGGTCATGTGCCCCAATAGTGTCCATGCGCCCAAGTGGCTCATGCGCCTAAGTGTTCATACACCCCAATAGTGCCCATGCGCCTGACTAGTTCATGCGCCTAAGTGATAAAATGATTTAAGGGTAGGCTGATATGCCTATATAGTACTGAAACGCCCAAACAGGGCTCATGCGCCCAAATAGTGCCTATGCGCCTAAGAACTTATAATTTTCTATAGAATTTTCTGGGAGTCTGTGCTTTTAGGGTTTGACCGAGGTTGACTAGGGCTTATTTATGATGATGTTTCATGCATGGTTATGATTGCTTATAATTGACATATGATTGTTCCTTATTATTATTATTTCTATTATTATTATTACTTATAATACGTGGCTTTACGTGGTATGTTTATTATCATAACGTAAAGTATATTGTAATAGTAAAGATAAAAAGCAATAAAGAAAAGAAGAGAAACATTAATAAAATGTTAACAAGTCTTGCAAGCTTACAAGAGGGACACGACAGTGTTATCGTTAGCTCAACTGTGCTGCGGGTTAGCTACCCTATTATGCACACAGGGCCAATCAATTGAGATTGGCAGGACCTTTGTAGCGTACCCTGGGTGAGTGGGTCGGCCTTGTACACAGTACATAGCACCCTTTCGAGGGATACAATTGACCCTTTCGAGGGATATAGTTGACCCTTTCGAGGGATACAGTTGACCCTTTTGAGGGATATAGTTACCCTTTCGAGGGATATAGATGGCCATCACCCGTTTTCCATCGCGCATATAGTTGGGGTATTGCTCATTGGTCCATACAGACAGTGAAAGATAAATATAAAAGTTTAACAGAACATACAAGGCATACAGTAAAGAGAACGAACAATATTTGTTCATATAGTTAATGTGTGCTCGCATATATAGTAAAAAGTTGTATTTTACAGAAAAAAGTATTTTCATATACAACATACAGAAAGTATTTTATTACTTTTAAAACTAGAACTCACTCAGCAACGCTGACTTTTATACATTTTTAGTTGTCAGGTAATTATTGTTGAGGATGGCACGAGGGTGAAGCTACTCGGTAGGGAAAGACTGACATTCATTCGTATTTTTTGTTGCTGTTGTTTTGTAATGCAGTAAAACAATTCTTTTGTAACCAGTTAAACAATGTTGTATTGCTCAACCACAGTGGTTTAAATGAAATGAATGGTTTTTGATAAATTATTTCCGCTGCTTAAGTTTGTATAAATATAATGTTTAATGTTTTAACTGTTGTGATTGACCAACTGTGAGATTTCCAGGAACGGGGCCTTACAAGTTGGTATCAGAGCCAAAGTTTAAGAGAATTGGGTTAAATAAACTTTTAAAACCTAGACTTAAACTGAAAATGGGACAAATGGAGGGATGTCAGCCCGAATAGCTACGTGCCATCAGGTATGTCTTTTCTTAATGATAACCGGTATTATGTGCGCATGCTATTTGATTTATGTGCTCTTAGTAGATTTAGATACTGATTAAGTCAGGATAGGAAATGCTTGGGGTATGATGAGTAAAGTAAGTGGCTAATCACAACTGGCCACTGTAATTAGGGACTTACTATACTTGACATAAACT